>JAATLQ010016492.1:54115-85003 GCA_013421005.1 Heliconius erato x Heliconius himera | reverse complement strand
ACATAAACCTATCAAAGGAACACCGCCGCACACGCCTCATTTCGAAATCGAGTCGTATGTATTGGCCATAAAGTTCAAAGTTGTTTAACCTTTAGTAGTATTTTTGTAGTAGTAACTGTTTATGTAATTGAGATCTATACGTAATCGCGTCACACGAAATACAGGTATGGATAAAAATCGTGAAATGAAAAAAAATCCTACGTCCAAACTGTTGAGGCATCTTGATTAATTTCTTTAGGTATAGGTTTGAAATATTTAACCATATATGCTGTTGCTGAGTGGAAATCACAGTAATATAAGCTATATATACCGCAGAATAACAATTTTATGTAAATATTAGGTATAATAATGAACATGTCTATATTACAATTATAAGTTTAAGGAAGCGAAGCCGCAGGTGAGTCGCTAGTCGCTAGTGAATTATATTATTTACAACCTTAACTTCAAGTAAAAAACCCAATTGTATTTGAACCCATTATCCTTGTAGTGAATATTAATCGTGAATATTAAGTAGTTGAATGGCAAAGTTCAGTTACTCATTTAAAATATTACTTATAAGTTTAAATCGTATTTTTAGACATTTTATCTAATAAGCTTGCTGATTTTATCTCTTAATATTGATTGCTATGAACGAACGAGTCGTTAAAAAGATAGTAAGTAGCTACATATTGTATAAATGAAGCAAAAACAGTGAGAAAAAATCCACAAATCATAATCTTTCAACATAACCATTCCCTCGTGTGGGGTCGAACCCACGACTATCGCGTATACAGTCAAATAAGATTTATTTGTTATTTTGATGACTAATACCAAATTAAAATTGAAACGAAAAAAAGTAAGTAATTCATAATAATTTCATGTATTTAGATTACACTAGCGGCTCGCCCACGGCTTCGCCCGCTTAAAATACATGATTATTGATTTAATAAGAAGAATTGATTGTCAACTATAATATAATAATGTTCTTTTTACCTATATATATTATATTATATTATAAATGTTCTTTTTATTTATATAATATACTCTGTTAAATGTGCTGATGTCAGTGAATAATTTAATTTACTCATTCAGAAACAGCCTTAAATGTTAAATTATTGATTTGAAGGATTCATAATATTCTTTGTAAAATAACTGTAATATGCATATTAACTCTTGTACAGTTTTTAAATTAGTTACATATATTATACGAACGAACCAACCAAAAAATCTTTGTATTTACTTGATATTTCTTTCAAGATCGTTCTTTATCTCTGTGTTGAATTAATTACGACTTCTACGATAACTTTTTTTTTAATGAACCAATTGTGATGAACTAAACTTTAGTAGTTAAGTTGAGTTAAAACAGCAATTGGTGAAATTTTCAAGTAAATCGGTTCAGTACTTTCAGAGAAAAATGCGGACAAAAATATGTCGAC
This sequence comes from Heliconius erato x Heliconius himera, assembly GCA_013421005.1. Taxonomy (NCBI): domain Eukaryota; kingdom Metazoa; phylum Arthropoda; class Insecta; order Lepidoptera; family Nymphalidae; genus Heliconius; species Heliconius erato x Heliconius himera. Next base: position 83,588 of record JAATLQ010016492.1, on the reverse strand, counting down.
AGACAGACAGACAGACAGACAAGAAATTCAAATAAAATCTTTTTGCTTTCTATTATTCTTTTTAAGTGTCCCTCTATCCATTTCAGTCAAAATCTTCTTTTTCGTCTTATTATATATAGAGATAGAGATTATATGTGTGTTAAAAACAAAAACATACGTTTGAAGTATTATTTTATTATAAGTGTCACAATTTTAATCAAATAAAGAACAACTAAAGTCAATTTTTTTGCACTTTTTGCATTAGAAACCCAATATTCTTTGTTTAATATTATAGACGTTCTATCACTTTGCGATTGTTTTGTGCGGGATACAGCGTGATGCTAAAAAACAAACCAAATATTTACCTTCAAATCCCTTATAAACTGTTCAGTGACGTCAGTGCGAACTGTTTCACAACAATAGAAGGCGTGTTTCTCAGTGACCGCGCGGTACAACGCCGCAGCTTGGCCGGAAGTCGCCATCTTGACGTGTAACGTTGCCTCGTGTCCTTCTCCGGTTACGTATGTCATTTGGAACATCCGGCGTAGTGGTTGAGCTCGGTGGATAGCTGTGTAGGGTATACTGGAAAGAGAACATTTTATCTTTTATAATTGAGAAAAAATATATAAAATTCTATACTAATATTATAAGCTGAAGCGTTTGTTGATCGAACGCACTGAACGCACGAATGCTATATTTATATTACATAGGAATATATTACTTCAAGTTAACATCGAATCCATTTTCAGTTACATAGAATATTGTATATTATTTGTTAAAAATAAGAACAATAAATAAAATAAATAAATCAAATAAATCAGCTTCACGCTGTATCCCGCACACAGTAGAGTAGACAGAGGTAACCTAGTGTTAAGACACTCCGTTCCCCACTTTCTGCCGAATTCTGGAGGCATTGCGTGTTGAGTGGCAGAACTCAACGCTGCGCTTTGCCTCGATACCAGAGCGAAGAAGTGGTAATATAAATTTAAATAAATATTTCATCTCCTGGAGTAGGGATCGAACCCACAACCAGTCGGTTTTACAGTCATATTTTGTGCCCCTGCGCCACGACTGGCCTCAAAGATAGACGACGAAGATATATAAATATTTTATGCTCTTATACTGATATTAATGATGGATGGATGGATGGTATATTTTATCCCATATGAATACTTTGTCGTGCCAAGATTTGAAGTCATGGTTTTTGCCGGTAAAACTCCCTATAGAACAGAGATATTACAGACATTCTTCTACAAGGCCGTCGTAGGGCAGTGACAGTGTCTGATTACAAATGTCGTGGGTTCGATAAGCACGCAGTCGGATGCATTATTTAATTTCCTCGCTCTGGTAACAAGACAAACTGCGGCGTTGAGTTTCGCCACTTAGCAAGCAATAAAGAAAATTCTATACTTAAAATCAAATAATAACATTAAATTTTATTAGTGTGTTTGAAGATTAAGATATAAACGTGGGAATAAAAATAAAATTAATATCATATTTAAATATTTCAGTATCCAAAACAGAATAAAATTAGCAGTATAATAAGAATTAAAACAGTAATTGTTAAAACAAAAAACGAGTCGCAAATATTGAATTAAATCAAGACCCAAAAATATCTGAAATAGCTAATAAACTTTAGAGATAAAATAAAGATAAAGAGAGAGATAATTAACTAAATAATTATAATTTTTTGTGGCGTTGTGTTCTACGACTCAAAAATTAAAACCTCGTTAATTCGGGGGAAAGTGGGGACAGAGTAGACAATGTGAAATTAATTATTTTAATTTTATCATCGAAGTAAAGAAAAGGAACCTAGTGTATTTGTAAGGGGTCACTTAGATCTACCAGGCACCGTCCCGAGTTCCTCTCCCTGCAACGCGACGGCTGGCTACTGACTACTCATCGCGTCGTGGGGTGAATCCACAGAACGCTAAGAAGTTTTTAAGGTTGCAAGACTCTATATGCTTTTGAAGCTATAACCGTCATGTAGACATTACATTAAAGCAACTGCGCCAAGATGGCTTCAATATCAAATACATATATAATAAATAATGTAAAGCTAATTAGGACGTAACTTCTATCCATCTTTAATTTATTTTCCTTACTCTATAAAAATTTAAACGGCACTCACTATGTATCACCATTAATCCCGTTGACAGCTGTGTCAACTGTGTAAAACAAACAGACTATTTACACGCCCGCAATATGGGGCTATGCGAAATTTTGATGTTTACAAGTACACATTTCTTTTTATATCCTCGCATCAACTTCAAGGCGAGAGGAATAGAGACTAGTGAAAGATCACTCCGTTTCTCCGTAAGGCAATGTGTGACGCGGAAATTGCAGAACCTAATTCCGTCACCGTTATTTTTTTTTTACTTTTTTATAGAGATAATAAGTTATTTCGTTGTTATGGTGTTTCTTAAAAAAAACCGTTCTATCTTAAATACAAAATATTTTAATACAGTGACTAAAGTGGCAACTTTTATTTTGTGAAATATTGCAAATATCAAATTTAGTTCATGTTCGAAAATTTAAATACTTTCCAAATAAAAAAACGCAAAAGGCCACAAGATAAGAAAACAAAGCTATCAAATGTTCTAAAAAGATAATAATATGTCTACGAAAGAACGTTTATTGTTCTCGTCGTTCAATCGCGTTGGTAAATAATATATTTTCACGTATTTTCTTTATCATAGGAATAAGATTAAAGAACCTAGTAGTGTGACTCCATCCTCCGCTTTTTACCTCTTGACTTTGCGTGCCGGATGACAGAATGTATTGCCTGTCGCACTTTGGTCTACATGTCAAATTTTGGCATGAAAGAAAAATCTTCTTTGTGAATCTCAATTTTTAGCATATAAAATATTCGGTTTATATACATTTATTTATTAAATCACCTAAATAAATGCTAAGTAAAAAATGTTAAATTATGGCAAAAAATCGGAACGAGGACGTCTTAAAATTTGGGAAATCTTATGACCTTAATATCATCTAACGGATTAATTTAATATTTTATATACCTAGTTTCAATTATGAAATACTAAGTAAAAGAAGGTACCATAAATGTAGGTGATGATGTTGGATATACATTTTCGTTGCCCAGTGGTACACCGTCTGATTATAATGTGATTGTCGTGGGTTCGGTTCCTACTCGGAGGAATCAATTATTTTCATTTCCTTGCTCTGTTAACAAAACAAAGCGCAATTGAGTTCCACTACTCTACATGAAATGTCTCGAATATTAGGTGATGCATAGGGAACGGAGTGTCTTAAACCTTTCTCTACCCTTCTATGTGGCGTGTGGCTTTAGAAAAGGGCATTGGCGTTGGCGTTGTGTATTGGCAAAACATAAAAATTGGAGACGTGACGCCCCGTCCTCCTTCACTTGGTTATCTCTGCCCATCGCAAAATTAACAATTCACGGAAAACATAGTACCTACCCACTTATATGAAAATATATCTCCAGTATATTTTTTTAAAATTTATTTTTAGGTCATCACAAAAAACATTAATGTCGACCTTCAAGAGATTAATATAGTAGTAATCCCTTATTTTTATATATATGATGTTTTACAAACATATTTTCTGTTTTAAAATTTAAAGTTATCACACACGGCAACAGTGACGTCAATCTCAATACTTCAAAGATATAATCAATGAAAAGCTTATTATAAAAAAAACTGATTGTTTTACTTCTGTTGTCAAGTTTATCTAAATGATCGTTATATTATCATTTAATACGTAAATTAGTTATCAACTCGTACAAAGTACGATGACCGGTTATTTTTAAATAGGACATATTATATGTATCGATATATCGGGTATCGATATCTATTTTTTTCTGCCAAATTAAGAGTAATTTTTAGCGCGGCGGGGAGGAATGGATTCCTCCCATGTGATATTACTATTAGTAAGTTTACAGTTGAATATCAATATGTAATTTATGATCAAAACGCTGCTTTCCTATTATCCAACCATTCATGTTTTCGCTGCCATCTTTGAATATATATATATTTACAAGTAAAAAAAACCAGAAAGTCATATATATGCCTTAGATTTAAAAAGTACAATATATACTTAAATATAAAAAATATAAGCTAAATCCTACCTTTGTTTCTCAACACCGATATCCTGTTCGCCATTACACGCCGGTCTATAAACTACGATGCCATGGGGTCCCACACCCACGCAGGTACTCAATCTACATCCACATCCACCACCACTCTGTCCCGTCGCCAGGCATCCTACAGTCGCACCCCCATCTATTTCCTGCTCATCACGGGCCCTAGGCTCTTCCACCTGCTGCCTGTGATATAGTAGATGACTGTACAAGTTATAAGCATTGTTACTCAGGTTGACAGGCTTGCAGAAGAACAGCTCCTCCCCAAACGATTCCAATTTAGAGATCTCTTTGAGTAATCTATATTCAGCCTGTGACGCTCTCATGCCTGCTATTTCACAATGATACTCAATAATTTTGGCCATATGCTCCTCTGGTTTTTCCATGGGGCCTATTTTGTGATACTCATCGTATACATGTGTTGGGGCATCGGGTTCGCAATCACCGGTTTCCGCTTGAGCGATATAGGCTATAAGACGTCGAGCGACTTCTTGATCTGCGACGACTAATCTACCTTCAATAAGGTCCAATTTCGCGTGGAGATAAAATTGGTGTCGTGTGGGCTCGTTAATGAGAAGATGGGGAGGGACCCAGAACTTGACACGAAGGTCCAAACGTCTGCTTGGTATGCGATGTGGGTCCATATGATTCCTAAGGTTCAGCCACCTGCCTGGTCCAGATCCTGAGCAGACTCTGAGACCGAAGTAGTCAGCTTCAGCACCTATTTCCAACTTCTCGCATACCTGAAACAAAGTAAAATATAACATTATTATAAGTTCTATATTGATATTTATTAAATCTGTTCACTTGGATACAGTTTTATTTCATTCCAATTTATGGGACTAGTGGGAGACCCTGACTGTTACTTTTCTATAAAATGAAGGTATTTTTGTAACCAAAAAACAACTTACAATTACTTAAAAATATTTTATAAGCAATACATATAATTTCTAATGCATACCTACATCTATAAAATAACATAATGTTACAACCAAAATAATAAGGAGGCTAATTATATATTTCGAGAGGCTACATTTTTGACATGAGAGACACACAAGCCTTTAGGATATTTTAAATTACAGCCTCTCACATACTTCGAGAAGACGGATGTCTATACAGGCAATACCATGTAATTTGGTAACCGACGTTGGGTGAAAGTATCTGATACTTATTTCAAACAGCAAAAAGACTATTGACGGGGAATTATTTTGATTATTTTTTGCAGTTTTAAATGACTAGTATAAAAACTTTTAATTAAAATATGTATAACATTTTTTACTTGCTTTCTGAATTTATGTATATGACACAGTAGTATATTTAGTGCACTTTCAGAAATAAAGTTATTTACTACACACTTTGTAATACATACAAAATTGTTGAAGAATTTGTATGTATGTATGTATGTATGTATGTTATTTTACTCTAAAAACAACATATTCATAATACAAATTGTTTATTATTAATACATGATGAACGAACCTCTCCTCTGAAATGTAAATAAACAGGAAATATCGTTTTATATATTATAAATACTATAAATGTAAACCATATGATTCCATAACGAAACCAAACTATGAGTGTTTGTTTGTTTACTGAAGTATTATTATGCGAAAATTATAAACGCTTTGCTTTGTCTTACAAAAGCGAGCAAATGGAAATAATTCATTCCCCCGAGTGGTCATCGAACCCACAGCCGTCACGTTTACAAACAGACGTCAGCTTCACGCTGTATCCCGCACGCAGCAGGGTAGGCAGAGTGAACCTAATGTTAAGACACTCCATTCCCCACTTTCCACCGAGTTCTGGAGGCCTTGCGTGTTGAGTGGAGGAACTCAACGCCGCGCTTTGCCTCGACACCAGAGCGAAAAAATTAAAATATAAATGTAAATAAATATTTTATTTCCTCGAGTAGGGATCGAATCCACAACACACTTTGTGCCCCTGCGCCACGACTGGCCACAACAGACGTGGCGAATATATTTTAACTTGAATACACTATATTTTGAATTCAATATATTTAAGTGCATTTTGAATAACATTTATCAATTACTTTTATCAATATCGTAACTTTATCCGCCATCACGTGCACCTATTATTTACTACAAGTGCAATAGAAACTTGATAATGATATAATGTGTCAATGGACGTGTTATTTAGAATCACATTGCGAACTTATACTAAAAAAAACATATATAATAAATATATTTTTAAATTCGCTCATGTTAATAACAAAATAATATATATTTAATTAGGTATTGAGAGAGAATAGAATTATTTCATTCCTTATTTTCCGCATATTATAGAGGTAGATTGACCATAACGTTAGCGTAGCCTAATACTACATTTTGTAACAATGTAACAAGCCTAACTTTTATTTTTTTTCGCACATAGCAGAGTAGGTAGAGGGAACCGGGAAGCTAGTGTTAACCTTGTAATCAAAATCAACAAAACATCAGAAAAATCTATTTTCTGTTTTAAATTGATAACTATTAAAATGGACAATTAGTAGGAGATGTAATTTTATCATATGTAATTAAATAACGCGGCGACAACAGTCATTGTGTTAGTACACCGTGAGAAAACCTATTAAATATGAGTTACACGCACAATTATTTTCTTAATAGTTACATAAAGAAATAATAATAATTAAATTATATTTTTATAAAATTTTATATGTATATTTTTAACAATTCTAAAGTATTATTCCATATTTAGGAATGACTAAGACCACTAAGCTTGATGAGAATTCACATTCACAACAGAGTACAACAACAAAAAACACACCTTTCATACATACATATAGTATATACTACAAAAACATTTATAAACGCCATTAAACACGTCAAATGCAAATAGTTTACGCATCTAGCTGCATGTATGTCGTTGCAATTGGAGCTCTAATCCTATTTAGTTAGAACACATATTACTTTGTTTTGATGCAGTAAACACATAAATACGGTTTTATAGAATGTTTGCAGTGTGGTATAAGGCTAGATTACATTGAATTAAAATGTCGGAATGGAATAAAATAAAAAGTAGTTATTATAGGTCTGTAGTTCTACTCGATATACCTCTAAGATTAGTAGCCAAACAGACACGAAGATAAATTCACGCTAGTAACAGGACAAAAAAAAAACAAACCCAACTAATAATATGTACTAATGGAAACACAAAAACTGTAATGTCAAATTCTAAGTCAGAAACGTTAAAATATAACGTTATTTTTTATCTTTTTCGCTTTACGCTACATCCCGCACTTTGCAGTATAGGCAAAGGAAACCTATTGGTCAATTTTCGACATTTACTCTATGTTTACATTTTAACATAGACACTAATGTGTACTAATCTCAAGAGATATAATAACAAGGTATATTAATATAAGGTGCTAATATAACGATCACCACGCTCTACAGTCGTGAACACTGATACATACACACTGTATAAACCGACATCAAATGTATGATCTAATACAACAGTAAATATTTGCAAGTTTATTACAGCACATGTTAATTATGTTTAAGATATTATTATAGTTTAACGCTCTCTGTTTCGTTGTGGAAAAGGATATTTTGCGTGGTTTTAAAATAATAATATTCACGTATTCACGCGACGTTGAGTTCCGCTACTCAACGCGCAATGCCTCGACAAACTCTTCGGCGGAAAATGGAGAGCGTAATGTGTTAACACTAGGGTCTCTGTGTTGACCCTGCTATATGCTTCGAGGGCCTCATACTATTATGTACCTGTATATACTATTCGATAATAAAAATGTCTCTTTAGATATTAAAAGTAAAATGATTGGCGCTTAAATGTAGATATTCCAATATCGGTCGAAATTATTTTTTCCCCTACACGGGTAGTAATAAAAAGAAACAATAGTTATGTATGAATCATTCAATAAAGCTATTTTTGTATCGCAATTTTCGCATATGTCATTGACACGACCTCCCAATAAAAACGTCCGTTCGTTGTATGAAATAAATACTTACTGTATTTTTTTGTCTTCATTAGTTTAATTAATACAACTGCGCAAATGTCACCGTGTGACGCTTTGGTAGTCTTGTTATTGGTCCGAGTACTTAATCATTATAATGGAAGTTACAGCTTCAGTTTTAACAAATTAAATATTGAAAGTGTATTAAGTATATAACTCCAGCAGTTAACTGCAGTTCACGCTATATACCGCAAATAGAAGGGTACGCGGAGGGATCTAGTTTTTAGACACTTTGTCCCCCAATTTTTAAAACATTGCGTGTTGATGGACGTAACTCAATGCCACGGTGAGTCTTGTTACCAGGGCAAAGAAATTAAATTAATAATAATTCATTTCTCGACTAAGATTTGAACTCACAACCGTCGCGCTTACAGTCAGACGCTGCGTGTTGTTGACGACCTCCGTTTTATACTATTTATATACATCACAAAATATCGATCCGATGCAAATGTATTCTCTTCTTGATAATAAAGTTCTTTACTAAGAAGCAGCTTGCCTTTTCATATCAAATATTTATATTCTAATAATAAGCCAAACAAAAAAAATATACATAAAATTTCTAGATATTCTTTGTTTTTCAGGTTTCACTTTTATTATCTGTATTCGCTGAAAATATAATGACAGATAAATATCGGATGACTCTACAATAACATGTAGAGCTCTTTTGTTATTCGAAAATTATTGAAAACACTTTAAAAAAATAATGCTTATCAGATTTATAATTTGTTTTTTTTTTCAAATATGTTAATATATAACATAAATATAGACTGTATGTATTTTTGAAATCTGTTCCATTTAGGTTGGTCTCATTAAATTTAACCGGCGACCTTGTTTTACTATAGTGTATTCAAAAACTTATAAATCACTGTAAATAGCAGCTATAGCATACAATCAAATTGCCTTCTAATGTCTTACTTAATCATTATTGTATTAATTTCCTCATCGAGGTCATGTAATAATGGAAAATTTATTTTAATAAACAAATCACCTACATTGTAATATTTACGAAGTTTAAACAAATATATTTCTACTATTGTTTACTAAAACATTTCTTGTGGGAAATAGAATAATGTTATAGGTCGTAGCTATATAACATTATTCTATACATTGCTTGGAGAACTATAAAATTTAACCTTTACACTGGATCTCGAATATATCAGATTAGTCAGAGGGAACCTAGTGTCAAATACTCCGATCGCGCATATCCTAATTTTCAGGACATTGCGTTTTAAGTGACGGAACACAACGCCCCGATTTGTTTACCACAGAGAGGAAATGACAATAGTTAATATCACATAAAAATAGCTCATAATAGAAATCGAACCCACAAACATCGCATAGAATAATGTCTGAAAAAATGTTATATGTTTATCAAAATCAAATATTGATAGTTTATCCTCTTATATATCTATATCTTTCTTATATATCTATATCTATACCACATGGAATGCACGCCCGTCCCCAGGACGGCGGTTCAATGACACCACACTATAAGAGCTATCCGGATAGCTTTGTCATCTGAACGTACAAACAAACATACAAAGTACGTGCCTATGTTATATATTATACATACACATAAATCATTATTATAGACCTGCGCTGTAAGCGCGACGGTTGTGGGTTTGAGTCCCAATCTGAGGAACGAACTATTTTAATTTCCTCTATCTGAAAACGCGACGTTGAGTTCCACCACTCAATACGTTATGTCTTGAGAATTGTGCGGTGCGCGGTGAACGGAGTATCTTAACACTCGGTTCTTTCTACTATGTTAGAAACTAAAAAAACTATACAGAATAAAATAATAAAAAAAAATCCATTTCATTACATATTACAACGCAACAACAAAAGTAATTTAAGTCGTATACAAGGAACTATAGTATTTTTTTATATGTCAAGAGAATGTCTTTGTAATGTCTTTTAGATTATATTATAATATACTCGATGGTAACGTCTGTCTGTCTGGACAGACAATTTGTCACCTTGCCTGTCAAGGTTTTATATAATTATTATAGATACTTATCGACGTATCCACATATTGTTACAAGGAAAGAAAGAAAAGAATTCGATTGGTTCTTTTTATTTAGATTCACCCATCGACCACGTACATATGTAACAATAGAGTAGCAAAGAACCTAGTGTTAAGACGCTGCGTTCCACACTTTCCACTCAATTTTGTAAGCATTGTGTTTTGAGTGGCGGAATTTAATTCAATGCTTTATCACGAACAAAAAATCATAGAACCGTCGCGTTAATAGTGAGACGCTGTTCCACTGTGCCATGACAGTGTCTTAAGAAAAAATTACCTTTTGTCATTTTCAAAGCTGTACCCAACTATAGACTAAAATTTTTGATCTAGTTCTAACAAAAAAAAACACTAAAATTTCCTCATTTCAAAACAAAATGCTACCAAATAGACTAAAATAAAGGGCAAAAGTGAAAAAAAACGCACTCAAATCACAAAGACGTCCTTCCAGTCCAGATGTTTTCTTTGTGTCTCACTCTAACGCATAGCTGTATCCCTGTCGCGCGCGATCACGCTCGGAACACGCAGTCTACGCGTGCTCAAACATTAGACTTGTCGGCCGACTGGTCGGGTACTTTCAGTTTTCTAATAATAATGTGGCTAGAGGTGTAGGTTTGTTTGTGTGCTAAATAATTCCTAGTGTAATGAGAATTAATATGACATTGAAATTTATATACACGAGATATATACGAGTGAAGGTACAGATATTGTTGTATTATTTTTATACTTTCATGCTGTATCCCGCATATAGTACAGTAACCTAGTGTAAAACTCTTCGTTCCGTGTTTTTCGCTCAATTTTCGAGACAGACTGACAGAATGAAATTAAAATAATTTGTCTTGTTTACAGCCACGCGCTACACCATGACGGTTTCCAATATAAAAATTGTAATAGATCCTTTGGTCTTTTAATATTTTTTTATAGAAATTATTTTTAAGATAAAATATAAAAAAGTCCTGAAAGAAAAGGTAAATAACTTGAACACAATCATCAGCAATGGCGACTTAAAATTATTTTATTAAACTATTGTGCATTTTAAGATAACATTAAATATTCTATATCAGGATCAGTAGTTATTAATGTTATATGAATATTTAAAATACACGTTTTCATTTATATCTTAATATTTACATTAAAATACAATAAATATACAGATTATTTATATATCATTATTATTTACATTAATTATTGTCTTAGTTTTCTTGCATTTCAAAAAAAGATAATAGTTTTAAGCTCGAACTTACTTGAGGTAGTATTAGGATACCTATGGGTGTCCACATAGTGACTTCTACATGACCAAAAATTAGATAAGTAATGTGTCACAAAATTTTCTCAAAAGAAGTGTGGAGAAGGAAATGTTGTATCATTCAATTCCCTCTGCCTCCCTTCCCATATGCGGGATACAGCATGAATGTAAGCGATAACATATATTTATAAATATTAGCAACTAAAATTCAGGTTAAGCATTCTGTACAAGCTCTAACCTAAAAGCTAGACTTGTCGCCAGACTGGTCGAGAGCATCGCCGCTGCCAAATATCTGTTTTTATATCTTAGTTGAGTTTCTTGGCATGTTTCGTAACTGCCTGCTTCAAGGCGTTGTATTATATTAAATAGGGATTATTAACTGAGTGAAATATCACTCTGTTCTTAATTATTAATTTCGTCTAATCTTTCTGCATTAAATGAAATGCTACAGATTTTTTTACAATAGTCCGTGGTCAGTTGTAGACACTCCTTAAACTGTGTGTTCAAGTGTTCGAAACGTCGGGTTATTGTTAGTTACTTATATATAGAAGCAATACCTCAACGTTTGTTTTGTTAAATTGAATCTGCTACTTCCTTTACATATAACTAATACCTAATTCTTTCGTTATGTCATATTTAAGATTAGAAAGTAAATTGGTATTTTAGCTTCACGCACATAGCAGGGTAGTCAGAGGGAACCTAGTATTAACATACTTCGTTCCCATTAAGACGCTTTCACGTTCCCCAAGTTCCGCCGAATTTCGGAGTGGCAGAACTCAACGTCACACTTTGTCTTCATACCAGGGAATCGAACCCACAACCTGTCGCGTTTACAGTTGCACGCTCGTGGCCCTGCGCCACGACTGGCCTCACTAACAAAATACTTCATAATTAAATTACCGTATGTATGCAAATGCAATACCAAGTTTCGCACTACTTATTTAGTGATTATTTGTATTATATGTTATATATGTATATGTAGAGGCCAAATGTAGAGAAATAATGTAAAAACAAACCTTATAAAAACAACTTAGTAAATTATCATTCACTATCGGCTTTTCACATATCGCTAATTTGTTAGAACAATGAATTTATTACACTTATAAAACAAATGATTATTGTGATTTACAAATTTTAGTAGCATTACATGAGTTTAGCTTATATATGACCATTACCATTTAGAAAACGTATAAAAAATTGAACGTAGCGTATTGATTTGAACACGCGCTCTTGAGGAGTTTCCTAAAGGCGCGGATTCAAATCTCTATATCCTTATCCATATAAACTTAAAACATTTAAAAAACATATATGTTTACATATTGGCATTTTGCTACATATTTAAATTCGTGATTAGTTTTATCACTTTCTTTGTTATCATTGCACAACTGAATATTCTACACATTCCTATTCCCTATAACTATTAGAATAGAGTATATTTTAGGTTAACTCTGTGATAAGGCGGAAAGAGGTCGCCTGTCTTCGTGAGGTGAACGCACTATTGAAATAATGAGCTCCACTTTTGTGTACAAAAATAAGACGCCCTTTAAACAGATGTGTGTTACCATCTGCATCATAATAAACTCTTTCGGTAACACTTTTTAGTTCATGTATGTATAGTCCATACTCCATACATATTATAGTAACCATATCATAAGTATCGACGAAGATTAAAAAAGACAATTTCCTAATTTTTTTTTTGTCAATTTTTCCTAAACATTTAAAGATAATGTTTTCTCAATCTTCGCCAATTTTAATTAATTGTGTGTTGGCGGCTCTACCAGAATAATTCCATATTCCAATTTCCAAGTGACATTTAAAACAGCAATTCGAACTTATAGCTGTCACGTCACAAAACTAAAAAACCAAAACACATTTCCTGATCATTCATTTAGAGAAATCTTCTTTGTTGAAATGCAGAATAAACGGTACATAAAAATTATATGTTATTCATATTAGTATGAAAGGCTATACTCTTATGTTTAAGTACGTACAAACATATTAGCACATAATAATACGGAAGCTTGCAAAAGATTAAGAGATCGTGTCGTGTAGGTTTGAAATGATAATTGAAGCCAGATTTAAATTTTGTATGGCTTGGATAAGATTTTCTTTGTTATTGAAAATATTTTTAACAAATAAAAATAAACAGGAGACCGTCGTGGTGCACGGGCGACGTAGGATTGTAAACGCACCGGTTGTGGATTCCATACTCACTCGGGGGAATGAATCATTTCGTAAGACAGATAATAAAAAAGAAACGAATAATATAGCCAATTATATATTATTAGTATAATTAAGCCAGAACCAAATCAACAAAAATCTTAAGTTAAGTAAACATAAACGTTAAGGAGTTAAAAACACCTGCTCTATAAATATATTGAAACGCGACTCCATTCTTAAGGTCAGTCATCTTTACCCGCACTAACCTGTACGAGGTTATCAATAATATTATTATTACATTCAAACCTTTCTACATAATTATATGCTCATCGATTCAAATTTTAATTGGTAAAAATATTCATACCTAGAACTGTGATAAAAGATATAAAAAAACTATTCCTATGAATAGATTAAATAAAATGAACTGTACTCCGAACCATAGTTCAGTACAAATTTAAAGAGAACGCCAATTAAAGTGTGAAAAGAAATATATATTTTAAGAAAACTAACTTCGTATAATGCGTATTAACTTGTACCTGCACTCTGTAGAAAACTGCGTAGTTATGCGATAACAGAAAATATTGACAAATGATTGAAAATAACTTTATTGGCGACCTTCGACTGTTACAGCTTTACAATAATAACATAATCTTGTAAACAATTCTATTATCGCATTAGCTGTGTTATTACTTATTTTTACTTTTATATAAAAATTGAAATTGACAGAAAGACATTTTTTCAGCTTGACGCTCCATCACTAGCGGGATCGCCAGCGGGCGCAGAAAGGCTCGATGAGTCCGTATTCTCTTACACTTTATTTCGAAATTGAACCTGCACCTATCATTATTTAAAGAATGGAAGAAACTCCTTCACTGTCCTTACTCTTATCTCTACATAACCCTACAGCATTGAACTATTATATAATTATATTTCTTGTAAATAACAAGAAATATAAATATATTAAGTACTATAGTAATCTAAAGCAAAACAAATTCCTTCTGACGCTTTATGTGTAATATATACCGTAGCGCTTGGCGCTCCGTTCTCTCTGACTACCCCGCAAGGGATAAAGCGTGAAGCTAAGTTAAATTAAGTTATATAGCTACATATGCCCCATATACTACTAATACTACTTTACAATCTACAATTCTACAAAAATATGTAATTTAAAATTTACATAAATACGAGACGTAGTTCTTATGAATGTTAATAATATACAATATTATAATATAGATGGCAATCGTGGCGCAGGGGCACAATGTGCGACTGTAAAATCGATTGGTTGGGAGTTCGATACCCATTCGTAGTAATGAAATATTTATTTAAATGTATATTTTCATTTCTTCGCTCTGGTGTCGAGTCACTTAACACGCAAAGTCTCCAAAATTCGGCGGAAGCCCTCTGCCTACTCTGCTGTGTGCGGGATACAACGTGAAGTAGATTTTTTAAATTTTACAATATAATATAAATAAGTAAAAAATACTGCTATTTTATTTAGTACAAGAACTTAATAACAGATTAATTAATGTTTTCGTCTTTGCCATTCAACACGCAATATTTTTAAAATAGTTGTACACTTATATAACAGAGTGCCTATTTCATTGTTCATGAAAAAAAAAAGAATCAAAACATTAACGAAAATATTGCCGCCATATTGAGCTTAAAAATCATAACACATGTGTGATTAAGAAATACTTTAGTAGAAACGGTGATATTTATAAATATACCGTCGATAAATAATATTTTTTAATACATCGTCCTTGGAACTGGCGACAATTAAAATTTCATACAAGTTTTGCAAGTTTTCGCGTTGAATATTTAATTTTACATTTTATATTAACTTTTGGTTTTGTTTCGACTAAGATAAATTTTCTAAATTAACTCAATTTTTACTAGAATACTCTAGGCTAGGTCGTGGCGCAGCGGCACAGCGACTGTTTGTAAACACGGCGGTTGCGTGTTCGATTTTCAATCGGTGAATGAAACTTTTCCACGACTGTGTGTGGTTCATGATGTAAAAATAAACAACATAAAATTGATTAAAAACGAATCATACACAAAACATAAGCCAAATTATATCTCTCAAAATTAATCCAAGTTATTTTGACAAAAATATTTTTGTTTACGAAAGTACCTACATATTAAAGTATTTAGATAATTCCTACGCGTTATACGATTAGATGGCCATGAGCTATTAAAATTAGATTACATGCCCATATATGTATTAATATAGAAAACTAGTTTTACTTAACCCTATAGGAATGTTGTTTTTGTTTGTTGACTTCATTAAAGAATTAATTATTTAAAATTTCTCGAGTTTGAGTTCATCGACAGAACTCAATTCTAGACTCAAGTTTGAGCTCAAAAAAATATATAAATTTGTATAACATTACAATATATGTATAAGAAATTAAGTGAACTCTGCATAGCATTTACAGACATTTTTCCGATATATTTATTTCCGCCATGGTTTCCGGCTATTAATTAGCAACTTTTGACAACACAAATTGAAATTATCTCCATAAAAAGATTTCTACAGCCATCGCGTATAATAAACCGCCAAAAAATGTACAACGATTTATATAATCTATTAGTAAAATAAAACGATATTTATTTTAGAGGTAATTATATAAATTTTGCATGTACAAACAAATACGTTTGTAAAATGTGTATCGTTGAGTACCGACATTCAATCCGCGAGGCCTTGTATTCGGGTGAAAAGCGTAGAACGGAGAGTTTTAATACTAAACCACTACTCGTGGAGCAGCAGTATTGCGACGTTAGTCTAAACTCAAATGTCAAATCGGTCAAGTTGTACAATTACAAATATAAATATTTAGATTTGAACTGACTATCCTTGAAATGTTGCATATATTTATGCGAGACCCATAATCAGCAAATAGCAGTTTGCAGCATAACAACAAACAGTATAAAGTATTTACTATTCAAGTATTTACTCAAAGATATCGCTATCAATTATTATCATATTAAGAAGTGTATACGGTTACAGTCGTTATTTATTTGTACTTTAACCTCAATTTGAAAAGGATGTATAATATTAAATACAATTTTTTTTGTGCATATATAAGTATATATGTTGTTATAAGTATATACATTTTGTTCAGTCACTCAATCCTCAAACTTTTCCTTACGAATTTGAGACACTGAGTGTTGAGTAGCGGAACTGAACGCCGCGTTGTGAAATTTGTCTATCAGAGCAGACATTTTTTTAAGCTTTAGGTTTCATCTCTTGCAGAGTCATCAGTAAGAAAATAGCTATTTACTATAATAAATAATCATTAGTTACACTTTACCCATTAGTTACTCATTACTTTAAAAAGGTAAAATATACATAAATTACCATAAATTTATGTAAATGGAGTTACATTACAAAAATAAGTTTTCTTTGTAATTTAACTCCGTTTATATAAGTTGAATATAATTTAAATTCGAATTAGAAAATTACCCATTGTATTGCCGACTGCGTTATCATAATAACAACCTCGCTCTCGCATACTTAGTTTCCTTTAACTAAGGCCGAGTTGTTTGTACAATAAAAAGACTTGTATATTTTTTTATCGCATAATACCATGAATTAAGACGATACTGGCGGTTTTAATCGTTGTTCCTAATAATGGGGTATTATCTGCCAAGAAAAATTAACAAAAAATATATATTTTGGTCATCTGCTATATATGGTATCAAAAATGTTTTTTTTTTTAACATTTTGTTTTCTAATTTTGGCCTCTTTTGGAATTTTAGGAATTTTAGGAGGATGAAGAAAGTAAACACAACAAAATGGCTGAAATGAAAATCTTTTAACAATACGCTCGTTTGCCTTATTTTTTCCATAAAAAAGTACAATTTTCCATAGAGACAATGAAACTAACTACCAAATCGTAAAATCGAACTCTGTACAACTGCGCCACTTGTTTCGCCAAAAAGTATTATAATTAATAGCAACAAAAAACGTGACTAGTATTAGTACCTTTTACATCAGGTCAGAAGTGTTGATGACGTCATGTGCCTTAAAAACCTTGGAATACTAAGGCCCATAAAGGTGAAAACTTAAGAAATACGTAAGTAACTTAGATAGATAAAAGAAAAAAAAAGAAAAAAAACGCGCATGCTTTTTTTGTAAGGGAACCTAGTGTTAAGAAACATTGATTCCCAAATTTCCGGTCAATTTTCAAATTCGACTGGAGCGAAAAAAATAAAATATTAACATTCTTTGAGTGGAAATTGAACCCGCAATATCACGTCTACAGCCAAACGCTGTTCGACTGCCCCATAACGATTTATGTTTATTTTTTTCAATTTCCACTTTCCCGTGCGGCGTTCAACACCAAAATTTCACAGAAAGTAAAGAACTTAGAATAAATAAACAATTTTTTATAGAAAAGAGAAAATATAGTTTATAGCTAGGTGTCAAACACAGTTTATATCGCATTTCGTTCACGGCACAAACATTTCTGTATTAAGACGACATCATTTTGAATACAATTGAACTTCATAAATATTCTAGCACTATAGCTTACTTGCAATATAACGAAAATGATAAATGATACATCGAGCTTCCATACATTTATTTAAAAAAAAACATATCTGACCTCAGTAGACACTAATGTGTTATATTGAAAATTTACATAAAAAAAATAATCAACAGAATATTGGGTTTAAATACAAGAATTTCCTACCGAAAAATGTATTATTACCATTTGAAAATCTTAAAATAAAACAAAAATATGTTCTCTACATTCCATATTGAACTTATAATCAAAACGTGTTTTCAATTTTATTCAAATGTTATTCCGCATATAAATTGTGTAAGAGAAAACATAAAAAATGTCTTCAATTTAGTGTTTTTGTTTAAATATACGTCGTAGCACGTCCGGTTACTTGTACTTTTATAAGTACAAGTAACCGGAAGTATCAGATGTACTTTACATCTGATACTTTTATAAGAAAAATTACATTTCTAAGAAACCATAACAAAGTAGTTTATAATTGACGAACACGCTTATCCTCAATGATTTTATTTTTATAGTTTATTAGTCAACGTCAAATATAAAAGCGTAGTTCAAAACTATCACAATATTTATACATTTTTATATTTATAATAGAGAGTGAGATAGAAGAGGCAGGGTAGACTTCAGGCGCCCTTCGAGAACAGTGTCGATGATGCTGGAGGGAGTCCACGTAAACAAAGTTGTAGGCGAATACTAGTAATATTTTTTTATATGTAGCAAGATGACGCCAGCATACATGCATCTAATAATATAATGCATTACGTAAGTATATGATAATGACACGTCCTGCTACTGCATACATAATCTACAACGATAAAATTTTCTAGAAATATCTAGTTTTATTACAAGAAATAACTACAGTGCAGAACTGCACTTTCGTTTATATGCATTTTTTTAGTAAATTGATATTTCTAATATTTTATAGTAGAGTAACCAAGAAAACAGTCTTTTATAAAACTTATTAACACTTATCATACGATAACAAAAAATATCAAAACATAATGTTTAACATAAAATAATGTTTAATGTCAATTATTTTTTTTAATATAAAAACTCATTATTTAGGCTCTATTCTTACTTGGGGGAATTTCTTACTTGATGGAGCGCGGTTTTCACTCCCGCCACGAAACACGAAATGTCTCTAAAAATAAACGATGCTTGGGGAACGGAGTGTCTCAACATTAAGTTTCCTCTGCCTACCCTGCTATATGCGGGATACAACGTGAAGCTATTTTTTAACTCATTACATTCCTGAAAAGTCTACTGAATAAAAATACCTTTATAGTATGCCTTATTGCAGGAAAATCCATATGGGTTATTACACGAAGTAATTCAGCGTAACTATAATTTCCCAGGTAAGAGTCCTAATAATACCTTTTAGTATTATAAAAAAATAACGAACTTCAGTCTTGTTTTACCTACAATAAAAATGTAATAGAGAAAAGAGAAAATCGTATGCAAATCGGACTTTCTTAACATTACAAACAAAAAATAGAGCCAAAATAAACAAATGACCCGAGCCATGAGCCCGTCATTACTGTTTTATAAATAACTTTGATTCATTCATAGTTGGGTAGCGGGACTCAACGCCACGTCGTGGCTAAATAAAAAGGGAGCACTAAAATATTCTTTAAGTATTGACATTTCGCGAAGTGGGGGAGTGAACCTGCAACCATCGACAGACACTTCTAAAAAACGCTAAAAATTATTATACTTTTTACAATAACAAAAAATGGATGTACATTTAGTAAAACTACTACGCATAGTACAGAGACGGAACACGTGAAAACAGAATGTTAATAAAAGGATACATTGGTCATTGACATCTCTATACTAGTGAAAATTGGAAACCGTCCAAAGCCGAGAAATATTTCGTGTGGGTTTTCCTACACATTTATAATACCTATGGAGGATCTGTTACAACATTTTATGTAATAAATGCATTTAGATATCGCTATGCTATTTAATATGCTTACACTATAAAATAAAATCTTGAAAAAAATATACTTATATTTCCCCAATTCTGGAAGCATTGTTCTGTTGGTTATTTGACTCGTTACCAGAGCAAGGAAATGAAAATATGAAATACTTCATTTCCTTGAGATCGAGTGGGAATCACAACCACAACCTGTCGCTCTTACAGTTGCACGCCTGTGTACCAGAACCACGACTGGCTTTAACGTATAGTTATGTACGAAAAAAATCTTTATTAATTTATAGATATATATTTCTAATGTATAAACAAATATTAGCTTTGCACTCCTTCTCCATATGAAATATACCCGATAGACCCAAAGATTTTTCTATACTATATATAGTCCTAATTATATTTATTAATACATATCGCGGCGTTGAGTACCGCACGCAATGTCTCTAAGCGTGCTTAGTGTAAACAGAAGGGCTGTATCAGAAGCTTTCTGGGACATGTATTTTAGATTTCGCAGTAACTGTCATACTTTCTGAGTAATAACAACGCGGACCAAAGCAAACAGAAACAGCATTACCAACGGGTAAAACAAAGACAATGCAATGATTCATACAATATTTATAAAACTGCTTTCATATTTAATGAGTGAACATAAATGGCGAATATGGTATTGAGTGATTTTAATAGAGCGCGTACATTTATACGGGTAGTGGGTTCAACACTTGGTAAGCGCAAAAATTTGAATTACCTCTCAATAATATCTGCTTATACTGAGAGTCTAAAGTCGTTCATTAGTGTTAATATAATTGTCTAATCTAATGGTACTAAGATTTCTATGGAGAAATAGGAATCTGTATAAATTTATGGATTATTTTTATTTCCTCTCTTGGTGTTGGGCGAAAATTGGGCGGTAAGTGGGAAATGGAGTGTCTTAACATTAAGTTTCCTCTATCTTCTACATGCGGGATGCAACTAGAATTCCTAAACTTCATGCTTTTAAACTGAACATAATGTTTTATACAACGAAAAAGCCTAATATATCCATGTTGGTATAATCATGGTATCGAAATACAAGGAAAAATCAATGTAAAATCGAAATCATATGGAAGTATTAAATTTTTTTGTAGAGTCACCGTCCAAAGGTTACTCCGTAACTCGTGACAGTCTATGTTTTCTGTATAATATGGTATATACATACATATATAAATATAACCAGCTTCTTTACGTCATGGTTCATATGCACCTACTTGTGTATGAATTGATATGTAAACTAGCCGTCGCCTTTAACTTTGTTTGCGTAGACGCAAAATTGAAAAACTAATATTTCGAGAAATTTACTTACTGTTCACTTATTCACACTAACGGGAAAAAACGGGATTTTACAATGTGTGGTCCACGTAAAGAAGGTTGCTAAAACTAGTTTGCATAAAATAACGGATAAACCCGCAATATTATAGATTTGTATCGGCAATATGTTTCCCTAATTGTAAAAATAGTCTATTTCGCCAAAACAAATACCCTATTTAATATAACATTTCTATTACAATATACTTATTGATTTCAAATATCAAATACACCTTATAAGCTAAAGAAGCCAGCTATCACGTTGTTTCACTGTATTTATCAAATCCGTGAGGTTATAAGTGGGGTTGGCTTACGTGACTGGCGCTGCGTTCGAGCTCACCTCAACCTACAAGGCCCAAAGACGAGCTATATACATAAATTTTATTTATAAGTACGACGTTCAGCCGAATCTTTGTAAAGGTTTTGGCTTTATTCACTATTTTATTACACTAATAATATATAAAAAATGTTTTATAAGCGTAATATATCAAATAGTATATTTGTAGTATAAAGTACCTAAATTATTTCCATATCTTAATATCATCCATCAACAATCCAACAAAGTCATCTAAAAAAGTTGATTGATTTTTCAAAATTATAGGCAATTCAATTAAAAACGTATATTATTAATGACTTCACAAATTATTCCTTTAATAATATATGTTTTAAATATGTTCGTCTAGAACATATTTAAAACATATTTTTTAAAATAAATTAAGCAAAAACAATAAAAAATTACACTTGCCATATCCACCATTTACCACATCAAAATTGGGCAGAAACATTAAGAACGGAAATGTCTTAATGGAAACTGAGTGTCTTAACACTATATTTTTATAGGCGGTATACAAGGTCAAGCTAAATCATAAACATAACATAAAAATCCAAATTGTAATAAAAAACTTCAATATTGACGTAAAACAATATTCTTCGAGACATGATGGGAAAAATAAAACTCGCTCATAATGACTTCTCAGTTATATGGTGAGTCATGGTTAACTTAACCTCACATGTGGGGAAGCGATCGGTTAACTGTATGCCCATATAAGGGACTGACGTTAGCCTTTAAACTGGATTAACTAGATTCTCATATTGTGTAATTACTATAGCGTATATTGCCATATTAGATGAATAGCATTTACCTTCGCTTCGCCCCCGTCGTCAAACGAAAATAAATAGAGTTGTATTCTAAGTGTCTGAGGTAACTTTGATAAGTACAATGCTTTATATACTTCCTCAATAAATGGACTACCGAACACAAATATATTTTTTTAATTTGAACCAGTTACTTCCTGAGATCAGTATGTTCAAGCAAACAAACTCTTATAATACTCTTATATCTTTATAATACCAGTATATTTGTGTCAGTTTCATAAATACACTCAGAGATGTTAGTTAATGTTCAATCGATATTATTTAATCTTTAGATTAAAAATAATAAACTGTTAAAAAAGCATAAATTATTTTTATTTTTCCTTGTTACTCTCAGTAAGTTAATACAATATGTTTTTTCTTCTTTTTCGTCTTTTTATCTTTTTTCGCACCTCGATTTTATTTTTTTTGTATTAAAAAGAAACAAAATAAATAGAGATTTATCTACTACGACATATATTTACTTAAGTCATTAGTAGTAGATATATATAGTGAGTGATAGTAGATACATATAGAATACAGATATCGAAAGACAAAGAATTCATCGAACAATGGGACCTTGTTACCATAGTTTCGGCTATTAGATCCTACATACCATTGGACATACTTGGTAAGCACAAAAGAAAACAATGCTCAATAAAATTAATTAAATACATATCGAAACTATTACATCTGAGTTGGATAATCGGGACAGTTTTCAATTGTTGCCGATACTTATCCCAATTAAGGTACAGTTTATGTTGAAAACATTGTCATATTCTCAAGCCTGCTGTACAAAATAAGCTAAAAAGGTAAAAATAAAAAAAATGTTCACTAACAGACACCTCTCAAAGTAAATAATCCATGTTAAGCCCCAAAAGTCTTTCATATTAGCTGTTGCTCATTATCTGCAAGTATATTAGTCGTCATGCCAATAAAACTTAAATTGGTAACGACCTTATCGACGCTACATTGAAACGTATGAAAACAATTAATAAGTGAACTGATAACAGTGCGCGGGCGCAATGTCACTGGCAATAACTGATTTAAGCCATTTAATTTAACAAAATCTTTAAATTTGACGAAACGAATTTAGACATTTTTAAAAAAATATAAAACGTGAAGTTAAAAAAAATAATAACATTAAACGCTAACGCTATGAAGAAGAACGTGCTCAGCTGGTTTGGTCACGTCGAACGAATGAGTGATGAAAGAAAGGCAAAAAATATTTATGAGAAAAATTGAGTGGTAAGAGACCTCGGTTGACCTTCGAAAACACAGTATCAAAGATACTGGAGGAAGGTCACGTAAAAAGCATGGCAAAAGTGGACGAGGCGAAAGAGGTATGTAGAGACCGTAGCGTTTGGCGCTCCCTTTCTCTCTGACTACCCCGCTAGGGATAAAATGTGAAGCTAGTTTAGTTTAGTTTATTAAACGCTAAAAATATTTGGCAATTTTATTTAATTTTACAGTAACTTCATTAATTTCCCGATAAATCTGATAGCGGGCACATTGATTGATAAACAAAGTATTATTTATGAAATATTCACGCCTAGCGACTGTTCGTGATAACACACACGTCACTGATAAACGGTCATGGGTACACTGTATCTCGGATAGCTTTTTCTCAAAATAATTAAAAAAAAAAAAATTAAATTAGCTTCACGCTATATCCCGCACACAGCAGGGTAGGCAGAGGGAACCTAGAGTTAAGACACTCCGTTCCCCACTTTCTGCCGAATTCTGGAGGCTCAAAATAATTACGAAAAGTAATTCATTATTTTTTAAAATAAGTATATTGACTATTAAATCAATGTCAAGGAATCAGTTTATAATTGAAATGCTACTATTGTTAATTTAAAAATTGCGCAGTTGTGGATTCGATTTCCTTTCGAAGGAATGAAGTATTATATTTCTTCGTCCTAGTGAGAGAGACAAGGTGTGACGTTAAAATCCACCATGTCTCGAAAATTAAGCTGATAACAATAGGGAACGTAGTGTCTTAAATCTGAATCCCTCCACTTTGCTATATATATAGGATACAGCGTGAAGCTAAAAATAAGAAAAAAAAATGTTGTAATGTGTTTGTAGTTCTACAACATTGTCTGTAGTTTGTAGTACAGATGAATTAAAATTTTATGAACGTATTTAAACATAAATACAAATATTATTTCGACGGTATAAATCTTATCATTTCTTACACTGATAAGTCATCAATTGATGATCCTTGAACCGGATTTGAGACAATGTAATGTTGATTCATTGTTCATATATATATGTACTTATTTCATATGAAGGTTGTCTGAAAAACTTAAAATTAATATTTTTCAAATATAAAAATATTATTAGATATATTTTTGCATACTAATTGGAAAATAGCAAAAGAAATTAATCTTCATTTTTAATGTTCAAAACTCTAACTTTTTTTCTTCACGCTGAATCTCGCGTATAATATGGTAGAAAAGGGAACCTAGTGTTAAAGCTCCGTTCCCCCATTTCCGCCCAATATATCGGAGACATTGCGTGTTGAGTAGTGGAATGCAATCGGAAAAGAATGTGAATAGATTTTTTTTCTTGTTTTAAATATACATACTGTTAAGATAACTTTAGTGTTTGCAGTCAGAGGTTATCGCTATGTCAAAGCACTGATAATATGCTTTACGCAATTACATCATAATGACAGTACTTTTTTAAGTAATATTTTATTTAATTTCATAATGTTTTTTATTTAACCGAAATGAAACACGTATTAAGTTCTTTGCTTCTGTTTTCATTTTTTACAAGAAATATATAAAAAAAAATTTACAAGCTATAAACAATTAAGTATATTGATTAGTAAAGTAACTTACAATAATAAAATTATATATTTTTCAATGATTATGTTTAAAAAAAACTTCAACTTAAATAATTATGCAACCGAAACTGTCGAAAGCATCCACATGAACCAGTTCGTGCACAAACAATCTGTTCAGTGAAATTCGTTACTTTCCTGTTTAAAATATAAACAAGTTACTTCAAAAAAAATCACGCACCGTATGTGAATATTCTTCCCCGTCTTAAAAACAAAAATTATATATTATATCTTTATTCTATTGTAGAGGCCAGTCGTAGCGCAGCGGCACGAAGTGTGACTGTAAAACCGACTGGTTGTGGTTTCGATCCCTTCGATCCGAGTAAATATTTCATCTCCTCGGATGAAATATTTACTTAAATTTATATTTCCATTTGTTCGCTCTGGTGTCGAGGCTAAGCGCGGCGTTGAGTTCTGCCACTCAACACGCAATGCCTCCAGAATTCTGTAGAAAGTTGGGAACGGAGTGTCTTAACACTAGGTTCCCTCTGCCTACCCTGCTGTGTGTGGGATACAGCGTGAAGCTGATTTCTATTGTATTCACAATAATTTTGAATAATCTGAATGAACTACAAACAAATCGTTGTCGGTCGGTCGGAGTTGAATTGGTTTGAGTAGAGAACATGAATATCTACACACCAGTTCCTTCCTCGCTACCACGCTGTATCCCGCACATAGCAGAGTAAGCAGAGGGATCTTGGAAACGTAGTGTTTAAATAGTGTCTCTACTAAATTTAGAAAATGCGTGAAGCTACAGAATATATGTGAAATTAGTCGTCGTCCGCAATTTGTGTCTGTGGCCTTTGAGACGTAATGATGCAAGTCCCGGTTTTCCCGTTGACACTCGGTTTTAACTCGATTAGCATCCAGCATCATCATCATACGTATATATTATATGATATTGAAGAATATCATATAATATATACGTATTTAATTTTACATACTTTATAGTTAAACGTCAATGAAACTGAGAATTAAGACAATAGTCAGTTAGTGACAAAGTTCTCTTAAATGACATAACCGAGTGATATATATTCTATAGATAATGAATGTATGTAATATTAAACATCTCAGACCAAAGTCCAAGATAATGTAAGCCAAGGTTCTAACCGTGTTCAGACGAGACCGTCACGTCAGACGAGAGTGAGGCTGGACGTATAAATAGAGTGTGTTAAAGAATTATATTTAGTTTTTCTTACTGACTCGTTACTTACTGACTATAAGGTTTGGTATTTAGTATACGTATGGAATGAAAATATTTTGTATTGTACAGCTATTCATGCTAACAAAATCCCACACTTTCTGCCCAATTCTCAAGGAATTTAGCGTTCAGTGGCGAAAATCAACACCACGCGCCTTTTTTCCAGTGCCAGAAAATAAAAATAATGAATTTCACCGAGTTAGAATCGAACCCTGCCCCCACACCCTGTGCCTATGTGCCATGACCATTTCTATACAGCTTTCTATTCCTATTGGTAAACTTTCTCATAATTAGATTTGAACCCATGTTCAACCACAACTAACTGTACACCAACGACGTTACATTAACTCTATTACATATATAACCAACAAAATCAAATAAAATTTAACAAAAATGACAACTTTCAAAGTCAGCAGGGTATTATTTAAAGTCCGACATACTAAAAAACAAAACAGGCTTCTGTGTACGTTACCAGCGACGATATTTCGTCAAGTGAAAGTTGGCGCGTCTTTGACTTTACTACTATACGTTTGTAGATACATATGTACTATCTAAATACATATAGGTACATTGTAAAGCTTATGTAATAAGAATAATTTTATAGTTGAATAATATAAGACAACATCTCGCATTTTCCCGTACAACAGCATAGATTTGGATCTTATTGTTAAGACACTCTGTTCTCCATGCACTAGCAAATATACATGACATCGCGTGCAAAACGGAGAAAAAACTAGAGTAGGGATCTAGCCCACACTCATCGCACTTACAGTCGCCGTGCCACTGCGCCACGACGGCGCCAATCGACAATATATCACATTACACAAACATATGAGCGAACTTTAAAAATATTGGCACTAGATTATGTTATTTACATTAATTAAATAAATAATTAGTTAAAGAAATTAATTGACTTGTTTACATAAGTGTTGAGTAGTAGTTTGTTATTTTCTCTACGAACTAACTGCGAATATTGATAATATAATACTATTTTATATAGATTAGGTTTTAAATACATATAATAATTATTAATTATTAGTTAATTCGTAAAGAAAATAACAAATTATAACTCATCACTTATGTAAACAAATTAATTAATTTAGAACATAGTATTTTTACACTAAGTTCCATCCATGCCTATCCCGGTATGTAGAAATAGTGTGACAGGTTCAATTCCAGTTTGAGTAATTAATATAGTTATCGATTTCGCTTATTTAAAGCATTTTTTCATATATTAATACAGATTTACATCAAAGTACGTTTGTATGTCAACCAAAAATAACATATAGTCACCCTACGTGGTCGTGCTGTGACGTCACAGTACAAAGTCCACCAGTCTAATTGAACGGTACGAATACAACGGTTTGGGCAATTACGTGCTAGAAATACCATTAAATAGAATTTTGTAAACACTGACATGTTAAAAATTCTTTTTATTTTTTTTTAAGTTAGACAGCTGTTTTTAAAAAAAAATCTAAGAAGGAATAAGATCAGTTTCAATTCGAGAAAACACTATTTGAAAATATTTGAGGTGGAATACGTTAATCAATATTTTGTTTAGATAAATGTTTATTTTTTTAATAATTAATAGTTTTTTGTACTTCGCTTTTTTTTTTCATTTTAACTAGTTCTACGTGATAATGGCGTAAGTTAACAGAGCACAAATAGCACGTTCAAAAGCTATAAATAATGATTTGTATTGAGTATATCCTCAATTGAAAAACAAATTCTTAGGTGAAAATATTTAGGTACATTTAAAATAATTATTTAAAAAAACCCATAACTATATCAAATAACTATTATATAATAAATAACCAAAAAAATATAATGAGGAACGGAGTGTCTCAACACTAAGTTCCCTTTGCCTACCCTGCTGTATGCGGGATAGAGCGTGACGCTTAAAAAAAACTACATCAAACAACTAAAAAAATATAATCACCAAAATTACATCTAAAATTAAATATTATTTGATATAAAATTTATATTACATCTAAACAAATAAAAAAATATGTCCATGGTATTACAAAACCGTAGCCACAGCAGTTAGGTGGCCATGCGGTGACGTCACAGCACAAAGTCCACATTAAATTGAAGGGTATAAAAAAACAGTTTAGGCAATCATGCTGGGTATTTTGATAATAAAAAAAATTGGACCGAATGTGTTTTAGTCGTCGTAATGAAATTCATTTAAATATTAAAAATGATAGTAAAATTAAATTTAGTTAAAAATCGCAGTATCAGGTAAAAGCTAGTAAAATTCTATGAAAACAATGCATATACTAATCAAACCTACTTGGCTGAATTACGAAATGCTTTACACAATGCACACTTAGCGAAAATGTTAAAATGCTAAATAATTTTGTTTTTATGTTATTTTTATATTATTTAGCTAAATGTAAATTTTGCGGTGTCAGGTCACTGTGTTTTTCGTATACTTGTTAGTTAGTTAGCATAATAATTGGGTTGCTTGTTAACAAAATTTGATACTTTATTTGTTTGCACTTTACATCGTGTTATAAGCGATTTTGCAATCTTGTGTAAGCAATTTGTATTTTTTAGTTTAAATGCTATTTAAATTACTTAAAATTTAAAAAATGAATCTTTTAAAAAAACTGTACTTAATAACGTGAAGCTAAAAGATAGATAAGAATTATATAATTTTCTAGGACATTGCGTAAGAATATGAAATAGAAACTAAAGGTTTCTCAATCTTTTTAAATATTATTTTCGTTTGTTTATACATATTCTCCGTCCTTCTAAAGATTAATGTTTAATGATAATTTAAAAACTACGTATACATATCTTTTGTTGCAATTGGTTGCAAAAAAAATCCTTTATTGTACGAGTATAATTAAAAGTAATTCGATGTTAGTGATGTTTCACAATTCATTGTTTTAAATTTTTCTCTTGTGTTAAATTTGGAACCCGTCTTTTCTTTGTGTTACCGATTTTTTAATTAAAAAAA
>JAATLQ010016492.1:34592-45797 GCA_013421005.1 Heliconius erato x Heliconius himera | reverse complement strand
TCATCTTTAATATGTTTTTTGTCTTTATTAAATAGTTATTGTCGATTTATTGTGCATTGAAAATGAGTGACAGTGACAGCTAAAAAGGCGGGAAAAGCGAAATGGTTGCCATACGCTGTATATACACGATTTGCTAGTATTGCCATGTTAAATAATCGTTAATTACCAATATTTAATTCAATAAAATCAGCTCGATATCATTCCAATTAGCGAAGGTACCGTTGAGAACGCAAAAAAAAAAATATATATTTAAAAATTGTATGTTATTCAATGTTGTATGTTGAATAGAAATATATGGTGTTTTAAAAAGAAGATAATGTTTTTATTTGTTTTTCTTGATGTCTTGTACAGTATTAGAGAAAATATATTCATGATGTAAATAATATTGTTTTATTTTAGTTTTTAGAACATTTGAATTTTGAGGATTAATATGTAGTTAACATTGTATGCGTATTAATTTGAGAGTGGGGCTTTATAGGTTACAAAATGTCCTGCGATCTCAATCTAAATGTATGTTGTATATGTATAGTGTGATATACAAGTGACAATCTTATCTGATGCTAAATACGATAATTATGATTAATTTCTAAGACACAGTTTCTTCAAATTTATACCTATAATAAAACAGTAAAAATATTTTTTATACAGAGTGTTTTTGTCACCACCACTTTAAATGAAAGCACAGTGTTAACTACTTTATAAAAGCCCAATACATTTTTTTTTCCCAAAAAAGAAAGTGATTTTTTCAAACAAAATAAATAATAAAATTATCGTTGTAAAATAAAACGCCATTGTCAAGAACGATGCACGCACACATAAACCTATCAAAGGGAAACCGCCAATTCCGAGATTTTACCCTAAGTAATAGTTTTTAGTAGTATGTATTTATGTTCTTGGTATCGATGCGTAACTGCGTCACACGAAATACAGGTATGGATAAACATCGTGAAATAAAAAAAAAATTATATTTCTTTAGGTATGGGCTACTGTGCGCAGATGATGCAGTACTCATTGCATCATCAGAATGCAAGTTGCAGGTATTAGTCACTACTCTGAAAGAAGACTGAAAATAGTGGTCGGAGCCTGAATGCGAGTAAGACAAAGGTTCTGGTATTTGAAAAAAAAAGGATTAAATGCAAAATCAGTTAAAATGGTAAGATATTAGAAAAAGTGAACGAGGTGGTATATTTGGGAAATATGTTAAGTAGAGATGGAATATACGAGATGGGTGCAGTAAGGCGTATTGCTGCCGGTAACAGGGTTAAGGGTGCCTTAGTTGGATTGATGAGACGGCGAAATGTTACCACATCTGCAGGTTTAGCCATACACAATGCAGTGTTGGCACCGACGCTGATATACGGCAGCGAAACGTGGGTATTACAGAAGAAGAATGAAAGAAAGAAAGAGTTATGGAGATGCGATCTCTTCGTATCATATCTTTGATCGAATCAAATATTACAGATTATAATAATAAAAAATATCATGTAGTTCAAGCGGGCGATGCCGCGTGCGGGCCGCTACTAACATAATAAAATAAGAACACTACCTACATAATATTATGAGGTCATTATGATATACTTAATTGAGATTAATATCTGATTCAAGATTAATATCTCATTCAATTCAATTCACGTTCGCATAATGGTAGGACAAAGTAATTTGTGAATTAAAGTTGAGATTTGTAGAGTTCATTACTCTATATCAGAAAACGTATAAACATTTAAATTTAAATGATTTTTGTATACCGTCCAAGCGTTCTGACCATTAAGCCATACGTTCTCATCAAGCTACGTATTTTTTAATTTTCCAGAATATTTTTCCAACCTTACTGTGCAATAACACTTCAGAAATATAAAAAAAGATTTATGAGCCTGTTTACAAAATGAAGAATATAAAACACAATAAAACGTATCTTTTATGTTTTTAATTATCGTATACCTACAAAATGTATTTAATTATTTACATTCAACACTAAATAACAGTTTCTAGCCAAGACGAGACTGCTCCAACAGATGAGAACACAGCAGGTTGATCTGGTTTGTCGCAGCGTTTTGAAGAGAATGATAGTATGCCTATTAGTACTCCGTCCATTATCGCTGGACCTCCTGCGTCGTGCTGAAACGTTTATATGTAACATAGTACTGTAGAGATAAAAGTGATACCAATAGATATAAATTAATGCAGATACTATATGTTTTATAATAATTAGAAAATAGATGAAAACATTAATAGTACCTACTTTATAAAAAAATATAAATAAAAGAAAATGTGGAATGAAATTTTAGTACCCTTATAATAGACATTAAATAACGCACTAGTTCAAATGCTTTTTTCTAAGTTTTGATTATTTTTAACTTCACGGACTTCAGTGTATCCCGCACATAGAAAGGTAGGCAGAGGAAACCTGGGAACACTGCCATAACAAGGACATTAAATATTTCATATCCTCGAGTGGGAATCGAACTCACAACTATTCGCGTTTTCAGTTGCTTCTTGTATTTCTTGGTGGGAAATTTAATAAGTATGTATAAGCCCTCACTTACATTGCACACGTTTTTGGCCAACGTTATATATCCCGCGCAGAAGTTATTTCTCGTGACAAGATGTCTGTAAGAAAACACGTTACGATAAGATAAATAAAACAAATCTGCCTATTTGAAGCGAAGTGAAGCGTTTGAAATTTCTATATAATATTTTTAATAATTTTAAAGTGTTATTACACACTTAGGAAAGAAAAATACTTACTTAGACTGAAATGTGTTAAAAATTGAACGTAGCTGGATTTGTACCTGCACGTCTTGGAAACCGTTCAAGAGTCGGGTCAAATTTTTATACGTTTTTTAAATAAGTATATCTCTATATAATTTTCACAAAGTTGTTAGTCTGCACACACGATATTTGTTTGTTCAATTTTCACTTTGGTTACACACACACAAATCATTATTTTGTTAGGTCTGACATTTCACATCTTGGTGGAAACTGGAGATAACATTATATTGGTTAAATTATTGGCATAAAGTATTATTAAGCTGACGCCTTCTACTTCACAAAGTGCAGGCAAACTCATGAAGATAATAAATTAGCTGTACCTTCCATAAACCTCTTGACAATCAGCGAGGTCGTATATCGGGAAAACCAATTTCTGTAGTAACACCTGTCCTCCTAACCCTCCTATACTCTAAAGATACAGGAAAAAAGAGATAAATTGACAGAAAATATCGATTTCCCTAAACTGGTTATAATTAGATAAATAACAAAATGATGATATTTGAGTGTTGAAATGAACACTCGATATAACGGTCTAACATGACATTATATTTAACCAGGTACCAGACATATAAGCTTATATTGCAAATGTCAATATAAAAATCCCCCGAATAAAATTTTACAACCACCATTATTAGACAGATACACCCAAAGTTCATCACGATGGTATATAAAATTTTGTCTTCATACTTTCTGTATACCTCATACAGAATGGTAAGCTGCCTCCCAATTTTCCATTTTTTTGCGTGTTGAGTAGCGGAGCTCAACGCCGTACTTTTTCCTGTTACCAGAGCGAGAAAATTTAAATAATTAATTCCTTCAAGTGGGTATCGAATTCACTACAATCGCGTTTACAGTCTGACGCAGTGCACCACGAATGCCTTTATTAAAAAAAGAAATCAATACAAATAATTAAATTAATATTGACGTAAAACAAATGAAGATAAAAACAAAACGTAAAAATCAACGTACCAATACCGATCCCCATCCCAAAAACGTAATATTACTATCAGTCGGCACTATACCGTCAGTAGAATAAGTTATTTTAGTAACTTTCACGTCATCGTTCTCTACTGTAATATTCTTATGCAGCTTTAACACTGCGAAGTTGAATTCCAAAGTTTCTGGCTTATAGTTGGGGTGGAAGGAAATTTCTGTAACACTGTATACGTCGCCGCCCTCAGTGGCGTTCGTTGATCCAACTCGTACTGTCAACATTTTCACGTACTCGCGGAAGAAACGGTTGTTGTATTGTCTAAGGATAAATAGAAGTATGTTTTTATAATATATCTATGTATTTTTAGTCTCTATCTGAGAGGTTTTTGCTGGATTCCAGTGGGTTGTATGACCAGAGTTGTTAAATATATTATTAATTCTATATAAGTTATCAAGATAGTGGAGAATGTAATAGTTTTTCCACTTCGTTTCTTCCGCCAATGCAAGTATTTCTTATAAACGTTAAAATTTGTAAGAAATTTTATGGTGTAATTTGTCAAAATGTTAACTAAACTAAGTACTTATACAATATTAAACGTTTTTC
Organism: Heliconius erato x Heliconius himera; assembly: GCA_013421005.1. Lineage (NCBI taxonomy): Eukaryota > Metazoa > Arthropoda > Insecta > Lepidoptera > Nymphalidae > Heliconius > Heliconius erato x Heliconius himera. Next base: position 41,491 of record JAATLQ010016492.1, on the reverse strand, counting down.
TTTGTCACGGAATCTAAGAAAAGAGTGATCCACCATTAGGTATATTTTCCTCAGGTAGAAATTGAGAATACTTTATAAGTTCATAAATTAAGTTTAAATACTAAATAATCTTACAATTGCAAACAATGAGCCGCAGTCAATACGTTGTCGGAGTCTATGACGGCGGCGCCGCACCACAGCTGCTTGTTGACCAGCAATGCCGCTAGGAACGGGTAGTCCTCTATGTACGCTACCTCATCCGCGTTGTAGATGCGTCTGTAGCGACGATCCAGAGGTGGGCTTATAGTGGGCTTGGGCGGTGGAAGAGTAAATTCTGGGAGGTCTGGAGAAGTGGCGAAATGTTCTAATGTGAGGCATACTTATTTGTAATTCACCATATAGAAGTTATTGTGTCGCATAGACAGCTTGACTATATAAGTTATATAAATTAGACTTTTACTAAAAGAATATATTTTCTTATTACAGCACAAAAAAGGTAGGCACAGGGAACCTGAGAACCTAGTGTCAGGATACTTTGTGCCCATTAAACACTTTCTTCATTTTCCGCTGAACTTTTGAGTAATTACGACCTTAGTGGCTGCACTTAACGCCGCTGATGTTTTCGCCTGAAAAAAGATGTTTCACACTTACGAGTTTTAGTAACTTTCTTAACAGCATCACTTCGTCTAAAAGGCACTTCAATGGGCATGCCCTCGTACTGCCACTCTCGTTTCATGTTCTTACGTCCAATTACTTCACGTTCCACTACAACATTTGATTAAACAAATAGAGAATTTCCCAGTAGGCTGAGTATACTGAGTAAAGTATTGGAGGATACACACCATAGGCATCCACTACCACCATCTCATACAACAAATATTCTTATGTTTCTCATGTAAGTCATATTTTTAATAGACTGAGATCGGACCGAGAACGAACCGTCACTGGCACTATAGTGTGCATCCTCCTTTAAGGCGACGTCGCGGTGTTTGATTATAACGTGAAGGACGTGGTCTGATGCGGAACACAAGCAGCTAAGCAAAACTTTAAGAGATAGGAATATACGGCTTTAAGAAAAGCTTTGCGAGAACATTCTGATTGATGATATCAGCAAATTAAATGAGTGATATGAAATTCACGCCAAGTAAAAGCTGGCATGGTTGGCTGACACCGGGAGGTTGGCGGGAGGCTTCCTCGCTTTTGCGGCTTCGTCCCCGTGGTGAAATGGAAATAACTAAGCTACATCGAAACTATGTAATATAGAAAAATATTTTTAATACAAACCAATAGTTTATGTTATTAACATGTTCAATCTAACAAATTATTCAGCTTCATAATATTAAGAATACAGACAGTCTTGAGAAAACTATTTAGTTTTCTCAAGACTGTCTATATTAAAATAATAAATTTTATTAATTAATAACTTCAACTTACTGTCATCAGACATATTTTTATCTAAGACCTCCTCTTGATGGGCATTTATGGATGATATTAGAACAGTAAAGAATATATTAAATATCACTATTCTTTTGTTAAGCATATTGTGATACTTAAATCGTTATTCGTGTAAGTTATGAAAAAAAATATTACATTGAACAAAATTAAATTTAAATATTTTATGTGTAATAAACACAAGTTTATATTGCAAAAGACGTTTATATGCCTACAGTTTCACGCTCTTGCCTGTACAGCAGTATAGTTAGTGTCAAGGCAGTGCGTTCTCCGCTTTCTGCCTATATTTAAAAATCGCGTTTTAAGTGGTCTTATTCTATGCGTTGCGTTCTGTATTATTAAAGCTAGGTAAAATATGTATAATAGTTCTTCACAAAGGATTATAATGATAATGAAATTCAGTACAAAAATTGCTTACATTTTTTAGGTAAACGAAACTTTGTGAAAATATTTCTACAGTTATGTGAAGTGGAATTTAAACATTAATACCGCATATATGATACCAGAGAGGCAAGGGACCAAATTTTTTACATTCGAGATGAGAATTCGTTGTTAATTATCAATTCTATTTCCTAAATTAAATAATAATTATGTGCTATAAATATACCTCGATATTCAGCAGGAGGAGATTCGCGCTTCCACATAACAGAGTAGCGTAGCAGAGGAGACAGTGTTAAGACACTCCGTTCTTACACCGTTAAAAAAATTTTATACACTTATGAAGTTTAGACTTTAGATGCATTATGATTTACATCTATGTAATATTACTTACATCCGAATAAAAATAAATCATTACTTCTTGAATGGTTTTTTAAAAATTTTTTTAAAGTGTTATTCCACACTTAAGAAAGAAAAATACTTATTTAGTTCAAATTTTTATACGTTTTCTAATTCTTTTCTTAAATGGTTTCGTAAAAAAGGGCTTAAAATAAATAAAATAAATTAGATAATTTGATAAGAAACGAATTATAGGGTTCCAAAATAAAACAATTCAGCACAACACAGTTTATTACCGAATGAGCAACATGGCCGTCAATAGCAATAACCAAAGTTAATAAATAGTTCATATCAAATATGGTTTAACAATGGGAATTACGGGATATTTGATGATGGGTTCAATAATGGTCTTTATGGGTACGACGATGGATATTCTTGGTATGGAGATGCCGTGGTTGATGAAGGTGGACCTGGCTTCGACGGGTGCTAGAAGGGCTGGAACAAACGCAATCTTCAGAACGCTTATCGTATGGTTGGACATTATGGAAGAGACTACTAGAGACTATCGTGAGAACCGCTTCATCCGTGCTCTCTTCATACTCCCCTTCACTGTAATGGTTTTTGTGAGTTTAGTGTTTTTTTTATGCTTTATATTTTTCTAATAATGAGGCCGTCGTGGACACAAAGCGTGTTAGTTGTGGGTTCGATTCCTACTCGTGGGAGTGAATTATTTAGAATAGAATAAATTAAATAGAATAGAAATATGTTTTTTTTATCAGGAAATCATAGGGCTGTTCTGATCTGAGTATTGGTTTAAATTTCAACTCAATATCTCCAAGCGTTCCTGAGAATCAAGTCAATATCCTTTGGTATTGACAGACAGACGGACGGACAACAAAGTGATCTTATAAGGTTTACTTTTTTCCTTAAGAATACCCCTAACCCTAAAGATACTATAAACGCAATGGAATTGTGTTAATTGGGGGCAGTTCCTTGTAGGCAACTGCCCAAATCAAATCAGTTCACGCTGTATCCCGAACACAGCAGGGTAAGGGCAGGGAACTTAGTGTTAAGACACTCCGTGCCCCACTTTCCACCGAATTCTGGACGCGTTGTATGTTGAGTGGCGGAACTCAATGCCGCGTTTTGCCCAGACACCAGAGCGATCGAAATCAACGAACGAAAATATAAATTTAACTAAATATTGTTCCTCGAGTGGGGATCAAACCCACAACCAGTTGCTTTTTACGTTCACTTTGTGCTCCTGCGCCACGACTGACCTCAATTTAGAAACATACATAATTCGTTTCCGATTTCTAACAATATAATTAATAATTTGTACATAAATTATTATTGTTTAAATTTGTTCCCTCTGATTCAAATTATTTGTGTTAATTATGGTTAACGTAATATTATATTATAGAAATCTTTAGTTTTACCTAGTCCACCCAGTCCCGATGGAGCAGGATGAGCGAGCGATAAGCTGATAAGAGCTAGTACTATAGCCACCTGCCAATAAAATAATACTTATATTAAAACTAAGCTTTTTAACAAATACAAATAAAATTTTAAAAATTAAATTTAATAATTTAATCCTTTTAAATGAATAATTTTTTAGCTTCACGCCGTATTTCGCATATAGCGGGGTCGACAGAAGGAACCTAATGTCAAATACTCCAGTCTAACAAGAGAGATGAACATAACTGATTCCCCCAAGAGGAAATCGAGCCATTAACCCTTATTTTTTTTTGCGTCGCGCTGTATCCCGTACATAGCAGGGTAGGATAGGGGGAACCTGGGAACCCTCTCCCCTTCTTATTAAAAATGACATTATATTACATGTAATACTTACAGCGCACTTCATTTTATTTCCAGGTATCCACTGAAATAACTGAAATGATCAGATTTCACTTCAATACCTTTTATAGACTCGCTAAATACTTCACGCTCGGTTACACGCACATCCTGACAAAGTTGTTACTGCATATTATAGATTGATGACCTATTGAGGTGTAGATATATTTATAAGGAGGTATAATATTTATTGAGTTTTGTTTTATTAATTTAGTGTCAAGACACTCCGTCACGCACGTACTGCCCCTATTTATTTTGTCTTGTTAGCAAAACGAGGAAATGAAAATGTCTATTAAAATGTAGATACATACAGTTAATAAAATAAAGGGAATTGTAATTTTTAAAAAATAATTAAAAGTATGTGTAGTGGTGTCTGGTTATAAACATGACCGTTTTGGCTTCGATTTCCACTAAGGTGAATCAATTACATATTATCATTTCCACTCTTGAGTAAAACACAGTGCGGCGTTGAGTTCTGCCAACGCGCAATGTCATGAATTCTACTTAAATATAATTCTACTCTGTCGTTTGTCTCTGCGTTCCACGACAGGAGGCTTCTTATAATCAGAATACATTGTTAAGCTGATAATAAATCATATAATAGAATTTTAAAATTTACTTTCATAAGTATGTGATCTGCATAAGAAAGCTATTTTAAATATTATCATTTCCTTTTATAGGTTTCGATGTGGTGTGGTGGTGTTATGCCGACATTAGTAATACGTATATATGGGACTAGTCGTCGTGGTGAAATCTCTTGGTGCTCTCCAACTCCATTGTACAACTTTCGTCCAAGCCTCACACAACTGTAGAATGGCGTTCCTACGGCAATGTTTCCGGGTTGATATGATTTGGATACTTTTAAAAAGCATCATCATCATCTATCTCCACCTTGTGGGGTCCTCTACTGTTACACGGGGTCGTGGGCGGCGGCGATCACTTACTACCAGGTGACGTACGTTCGTTTATCTTGTCCTTCCAATAAAAAAACTCACTAAATTAAAATGTGATATGACTTTTTAATAGGCAAGCTATTAACGAGACATGCTAAATTTCAAGTATTAACTCCAGTAGTCCCGTCTGTGCGTTGTTTGTCAATCTTTCAGTGACATAAATAAATATAATGTACGTAAACAAATCAAACAAGGATAAATTCATATGCATTTGCCTTTACATTTAAAATTAATGTAAGTTATTATTAAATGCTGCAAATCGTAGTGAGTCATATTGACGATGTAGAACAATATCAAACTAACACTGTTTTTTTTATTTAAAAGTCTGTTTTTTTTATAGTTTAAGATTACAGAATTTAATATTCCGTCGTGGCGTATGGGGCTCTCACTGTAAAATCATAATGGTTGTGGGTTCGATTCCTACTCGTGGGAATGAGTTATATTCATTACCTCGCTCTGGTAACAAGGCGAGTCTGGCGTCGAATATTGCTGTTCAATACGCAACCTTTTGAAAATTTGGCCGAAAGCGGGGAACGGAGTGTCTTTTCTCTAGGTTCAATCTGTTGCTGCTGCTACTTGCCGAAAACAATGAGCACAATTTTTTTATATAGTACTTAATATAAAGACTTTGTTCTGTACTCAGTACATTATTTAAAACTTAATTTGAGTGGACTAAATAAAAATCAGCTTCACGCTGTATCCCGCACACAGCAGGGTAGGCAGAGGGAACCTAGTGTTAAGACACTCCGTTCCCCACTTTCTGCCGAATTCTGGAGGCATTGCGAGTTGAGTGGCGAAACTCAACGTCGCGATTTGCCTCGACACCAGAGCGAAGAAATGGAAATATAAATGTAAATAAATATTTCATCTCCTCGAGTGGGATTTGAACCCACAACCAGTCGCGTTTACAGTCACACTTTGTCTCTTCGCTCTGGTGTCGAGGTAAAGCGCGACGTTGAGTTTTGCCACTCAACACGCAATGCCTCCAGAATTCGGCAGAAAGTGGGAAACGGAGTGTCTTAACACTATATTCCCTCTGCTTACCCTGCTGTGTGTGGGATACAGCGTGAAGCTGATTTTTTTTTCTATTTTAAGGCATTTGATATATCTACGCCGCTGTGATGCAATTGGAATATGTCTGATTACACGTGATAGTTATAGTTTCTAATCTCTAGGTATTTATTGTAATTTTAATTTAATTATTATTAGTAGGTTCACGGCTACTAATAATAATTAAAAGACTAAAATTAAACCTAGCATGGCACGGTTCCTAGCTAAGGATAAAGATCCTTAGCGGGGTAGCCAGAGAGAACAGAGCGCGAAACGCTACGTTCTCTGCATACCTCCTCATCCACTTTCACCCTGCAAAATACCCTTCAAGGATTCCCCATTCTTTTCATCATCAATACGGTGTTCTCGAAGGTCAACCGACGTCTCCCCCATTGACTCTACTCTTCCTTCATAACCCTTTTTTGCCATTGTTTAATCATTCATCTTCTCGACTAGCCAAACATTTCTCACCGAACACGTTCTTCTCTTATCAGTAATATTAAATTGAAAATTTTGTAGCATAGTTCGAAAGTGAAGAGTGATATATTACTAGTACTTACAGATAATATTTGTTTATCTGATTTATATACTTTTACTGTTTATCTAATTTACTTATAATAAAGTCGTAACAAACCGGTGTCTGTACATGGAAGATATATCGCACATTAAAAACAAAAATGGCATTATACAAAAAAGTTTGCTTTTGACTTATGGTAACATGTAGAATCTATAAATAAAAACACATCAGTTGCAAAAACACTTGTTTTAATAGTCCGATTAGTTTTCGCTAGACGATGCTAGTGTCATTTCATACTTTGTTGTCGCGAGCGTGATTGGTAAATAATAAACCGACACTAAACCAATAATGCCCCGGCTGCCAGACAGAACCCTAGT
>JAATLQ010016492.1:0-34492 GCA_013421005.1 Heliconius erato x Heliconius himera | reverse complement strand
CAAATATTAATATGTTTTATTTTCACATCATTTTACTCCATTCATTGGATATTGGAATTAATTTAACATGTCGTTAAACGTATAATTTATTGGTGATATAAAAACAAAAGTGACACTTTGCTGAAGTTTTTTTTCAAAACCATTTTTTTCTACAACTACTAGTTTACTTATCTTATTCTTCCTACAAATTATAAGAGCGATAGTTAGAGTATTATATAAACCTAAAAATATAGCTTGTTCTCAATTAATTGTCAAGATATGGGCATAAGAATTATATAAAAAACTTAAAACTGCTGTATTGAAAAATTGGGTTTTTGGTATAATGCCATTCTTGTTTTCAATGTGCGATATATAGGTGAGAAAAAAATGTTATTGGCGGCATTTATATTAATAACGTAATAGAAACAAACACAATGATTTGGTTTCTTTTCTGGTCATTTGTGCATTTGTACATTCTCATTTCAAAATTGGCTTAACCAATTTATTTATTTTTCATTGTATTTTGGCAAATTTCACTTTATTATAAAAAAATTGTTAAAAGCTTTATTGAATTGGCTGAAATGCTTTACTTTTCTATATTGTTTCTAATAATATTATTATTAGAAAAAATGTTACGTAGATTAGTAAAATAACAATTATGTAGACCAAGATGAGCAAAGTCGCGAGCGGGTCGCTAGTGTAAAATAAAAAGATATGAATAAATTAACAACTTTGTTAGAGAATATAAAAAAGAAACTTTTACATACTACCAAATAATTTATTTATAAAAACAAATTTAAAATAAAAACAAAAATGCACTAGTAGTCAAAGGAAGAACTTAAATTATTAATCTTCATCAGCTTTCAAAAGAATGACGTTATTACTGAAAAAAAGCAATTTGCAAAAGTCAATAATTGTATGACTGAATAAAATATAAATATTTATTTTATATACTAGCTTACAATTTGTAGCTTTCGTGGTGCAGAGGCATGACCGCGTACTGTAAACGCTACAGCTGTGGGTTCGATTCCCACTCGGAGGAATTAAATATTTAATATTTTTATTTTCACGCTCTGGTAACGAGGTAAAGCACGCGTGAGTTCCGCCACTCAACACGTAATGCCTCTAGAATTTGAAGGAAAGAGGGCAACGAAATCTCGAAATCGAATCTTAATAGTAAATGGAGTGTCTAAACATTAGGTTCCCAGGTTCCCTCTGCCTACCCTGCTATGTGTGGGATACAGCATATCTACAATAGATATATATTTTGTATATATATATTTTGTATATGTTTTTCTATAAATTCATGAAAGTCACCAACGAAGAGTTTTAATACAGGATATACCTGAATCAATGCAAATTAACGTACTTCTGAACAACTTAAATGATGTAAATGATATACTCAAAATAAATTTAAAAGTATAACAAACCTAAAAAGCGGCAAGAGTCGAAAAGGGAACGGGTGGTCCGTTCCCTTTTCGGCTCTTGTCGCTTTTTAGGTTTGTTATACTTTTAATAGTCCGTGAGTGTGATTACAATGAAATATTTAAGTAACAACGTATTTATAAATTAGCTAAGGACCGATGAAAACAAAAACTCAAAGTAAGAAGCCATCGTGGCTCAATGCATCACAGTCTGACTGTAAACGCAATGGTTTTAGTTCTACTTCTCTATGTATTGCTATTCTACGCTGCACTTTCTTCAATATAGAATGAATAATTTAAATTTAAACACTCTACTCTACTCTAGCAGTCTCTAGCTCGAGTAGAAATCGAATCATAATACAATAACGTGTTCATTCATAATTAATTTAAGTTTGACAACCAAACGTGTGAAAAACGTAATTTTTCCAATTAGTACGGTACGGTACCTTCCAGTTATCATTGTCGTAGTCCCACTTAGATGAGATGCCGTCTATGGGATTCACTCGCAGCTCCAACATCCGCCTCAGCTGGGCTTTTTGAGAAGTTTTAGAAAACGAACAAGGCAGCGGTTCGTAGACTGATAAGTAGAAACATATATGTATATTAAAATGTTTCACAACAATTACAACAAGTTAATTATAGTTTTTACAAGTAACTAAGACAGAGAAAGAAATTGATCCCTTCGTTCGAAGTAGTATGAAAGAGTCTTGGTGCTGGTCAGAGTGGGCACTCTAGAATTTTTACTTCATTCCGTTCTCATTGAGACACTTCCGTTCGCCACTTTCCGCCGAATTCTGTAGGCATTGCGTGTTGAGTGGCGGAACTCACATCTTACCATAATAATGATAGAACATAGCCATCCAAAACGCAAAAGAAGTGATAATGAACACCCATCCAAATATGAACTTCCACTGTCCGGTCGGCGCCTGGAACTCCGCGAACGTTTGACAGAAGGAAGCTCGGTAGAGTGCCTTCTTCTCTTCGCAGCAGAGCATACGCCAATCGCACCTCTCTTTCTCACGGAGAGCCTTAATTATAATAATTAACAATCAATCATTGCCTTCTATATACTTCAAAATTTGAAGATCCATTAATCTCTGCAGTTTTATTATTATAGAGATTGCCTGTGGAGCGACAAAAGCGATGAATGGACTAATGTGTGTTCTTTTTAATCAATAATGTATAAAGAATAAGTGAAACAGCCGCTGCGCCGCGCGGCACATCTGACAGTAAACGAGACGGTTGTGGTTTCGATTCCTATTCGATTCGATGATATTGTGATTTTCCTCTGCTCTAGTAACAAGATAAAGCGTAACGTTGAGTTCCGTCCCTCAACACACAATGTCTCCAAAATCGGGCAGAAAGTAGGGAATGACACAGTAAAGCTAAAAATTATGTTGTATATATTGAACAGAAAGTTCTTAGTGCTTAATCACGCTTTTTTATATTTTCTGCCGATGAAAGTAAGAAAATAAAAAAAAAATACTAATTTCTATTAGTGGGATTTAAGCTCAGAACAGTCGCGATTACAATCGACGGCAAAACGACGGCTTAAATCGAAATAAATCCATATAAGTAATTAAAAAATACAAACACATATATCCCTAGTGTTCTCCTTGAACCTCACCGCCGGGAAAGGAAAGTGGGCATCATCCCTGTAATTAGCCGAGCCGTTCACGCCGTGCCCCACTATGTCCCTACAGCCTATCCTGTTGAACCCGTAGACCGATCGGACCAGTTGTACCCTGGGTATGAAAGGTTTTAACATCTTTGGGTGACCCAATGACATGTATTTTTATAAATATTTAATTAATGTCAGTTTGACGTGATTTTTTTTTGGAAAATATTCCAAAAAGTATACATAACATTTTATTTACATTTTTTGCTTTTGACCGCATCAGGATAAAGATCGATGTTAAACGCCGATGCGGTATATAGTGATGGATATTTGCTTACATAGACAATATCCATCCACCCTACATTTGAAGATTGTATGGTATAAGAAATACAGTCGCCGACAATGATTTCTATTGTCTCGCTTTACCAATAAATAATTTAGACTGAAAGCTTTTAGTCAGGACAGTAGAATTTCCATTTTAATTTTTTCGATTGTGAAATGGGGCAATAGGAATTAGATTTTGCAATTCCTAAGTACACTCTCCGAAATGTACGCAGTCAAAAACTGACGTCGTGGTAATCCTACACCTACATTGCAAAGACTAGTATGTAGCGACTTCCTTGAATAAACTTCTTGCTCACTTGACAGAGCCGTCCTATTCTTTTTATTAAATGTTGCACAATTGTGTATACACACAATGAAATCGATAAAAAATATCACATAGTTTCTAATATCGTAAATATGCAATAAAATTAGAAAAATGTCAACTCATATCAGCTACTACCTTGTTTTATAATTCAAATATATTTTTTCCGAAATGAGACCTTTTATTAACAATCAAATGGTTAAAACAGTTACATTTAGTTATTTGCTCGTCGCTAGCTGCACTATTTTTGTTAATTTCGATTTCGTCCAGTGCCTTCTCGAACTTTCCATTGAAAATAAAAATACAAAAAACAGTGAAGATATCATCTCTTATACTATAAATAAATTATTTGAAATCCTCAAGCTGAAAGAAGAATACCATAATTCAAGTGCAAAAGAATATTCTGATTTACACAATTATTTTGTGTCTACATCGTTACAGTATCAAAATAATTTACAGGATATAAGTAGATTAATAATAGAGTTAAATAAAGAAAGTACCAATACTTTGGTGTATTTGAACAATTTTACTCAAGGAAGTGATATTCTTGACAATAAAAAAATATTAAATAAGAATGATGAGTATATAATAAAATATATTGATGATTTTTTAAGTAATCTTCAAGAATTAAAGGACAAATTTAATATACAAAAAGATTATGATGATTTGAACAATGAGATACTCAAATTTATTATTAAAGATTACGAAGAATTGCAAAATTTAACAAAATCTTATGAAAATTATGTTTCAGATGAGAACGACTTTTGGGGTAAATGTAACTTATTTTGTGTAATGTAAAGAAAATAGTAAAGCAAAAGTAATAAGACTCAACCGGTAATGATTCAGGAATTAGGCGAAATGTTGTGAACGAAGCATCCTAACACTAGGTTACTTACCCTGCCACGTAGGGAAAAACTTTAATTTAAAAAAAAATAAAGAAGAATATAATTTTAAATAAATATTTTTTTTATTACAGAAGAAAGTGGCCGTAGAATATTTAGAGGAGAGAGAAGCAAAATAAAACATTTTCCATTTATGGCGTCGATTCAGCTGTTCAATAACTTTCACTGTGCGGGATCTATTATCAAATCAGATCTTATAGTCACTGCGTCATCGTGCTTGCAATTGTAACATTTTTTTATAAAAAATATTAACATTGATAATTATTACGATTAATAGAAAAATAATTAGTAATACACAATACAGTTAAAAAGATTTGACTGCCCATGTCGTAGTTAGAGTTAGAGTAGATATTATTTAAAAAAAATTTTGGGGATGGATTGAATGAACTGACAAACATAATTTACAAAATAGGTATAGAAAATGAGAACTGGATTGTCCTCAGTTTCTTTTGAGTTACTTTGTTAAAAACTGCTTGACGTTTATATTAAAATAAATTAATTTCTAGACTACGATATGCTTTTATCTTCGGGATATGCCTAACATATTTTCATTTTCAGGGCCTGGAACAATCGATTCTTCCGTGAGAATCCGGCCTTCCTTTCTGCGAGAGTTGGCAGCAGCTTTTATAACGTTGGTGGGGAAGTTATACCGATTCTTGAAATCTACTTCCATCCAGGATATGACCCTAAAACTTTAAGACATAATATTTGTGTGCTTCGCTTGATTAGACATTTGCAATTTAGGAGAAAGAGCAAAAGTATTAAGAAAATTGATTTTGATAGAAATGAAAATAGCCTAAGCATAAACACTCCCGGTATAACTGTCGTCGGATGGGGTGCGAAGAAGGTAAATAATAGTTAGATATGTTATTGGTGTGTGATATGATATTATTCCAGAGGGTTCTTGGTATTTGCCACTCCACCTTTATTTTTTTAAATGGGACATACATTAGGCTCTCTGATTAATTTACAATATTGTTGATATTCATGAAGATATATACGTACTACACTAAGGTGACACTAGTCAAATCATTTCGAATTTGGTAATTTTTTCACTTTTTTTTAATATATTTCACAGCACAGTCCAGTTGTAGGTAATCCTTGGGAGAATATAATATCATATTCTGTGCTAGATATCTACCCTTTAAAGGATTGTCAAGATATATATTTCAAGTTAGTAGTCTATATCATTATTATCGGATAATATTAGAATTCAGAGGACATTTTTGCAGATATACATATTTTTATAAACTCTTTTCTAAAATATCGTTGCCTATTTTTCTATGATAATACAAAATGTTTATTTCAGCATCATGCTGTATCCATACACATAGCAGAATAGGCAGAGGAAACTGGTAACCTAGTGTTAAGACATTCCGTTTCCATTAAGAAACTTCAGTTCTTTACTCAACGTCATACTTTACCTCGACACCAGAAATCGAATCCACAACCTCTCAGGCTTACAGTTACACGCTTGTGTTACTATTTTCAAAAGTCTTAAAAAACTTTTCTAAATAACTTACACTAAGGACAATTTGGTAATGCTTATTTTTATGTATTTTAGAGATTATGTAACAAATAAACATTTCTGCGCTGGCTTTATATCGAGAGGCGGTGGTGCTTGTAACGTAAGTCGATTAGACAGTTAATCATTATTAACGACGTAAGTGAAGAAAAGAATATCAACACTAACCTCTCTCTGCTTGTTTTTTCAAAACATTTGTAGTAAATTATATTTGCAGTGGCACAAGCGTGTGACTGTAGCCGCGACAAGTTGTGGGTTTTATTTCTACTAGAGGAAATATTTAAAATTTTCATTTCTTAGCTTTGGTGTCTAGGCGCGTCATTAAGTCCAACCACTCGACTCGCAATGCCTCCATAATTCGGCGGCAAGTCGAAAGCGGTGTGGCTCCTTCGTTCTACTCTGCTACATGCGGGATACGGCGTGAAACTGAAAATGTATATATTTGCTTGTCAAAAATATAAATAAAAAAATATCAACCAGAGTTCTTCACTTCTACAAAAAGTATCCAAAAGTAATAGGTATTATGACTTATCGATAAGTATATTATTGTGAAAGCCCTTCACACAATCACTAGCTAACAATTTAATATTTTTTTCTATTTACAGAGAGATGTTGGAGGTCCAGGCGTAGTGGCTGGCAAATTAATGGGAGTCATAAGTTTCGGGTCTCCAGTGTGCGGTATGCCAGATGCACCGACGGTATTCACTAAATTAGGATATTACGCGGATTGGATTGAACAAATTATGGAGCAGGTTAAAATATAAATTTATTTATAAATCTATCATATATCTATCTAAATGATAATTTGTACATTTTTAATATCTTAATCGAGGCATCGTTAGGAATATCACAACCTCATTTTATCGATCTGCTAAGATTAAGTGTGACGTTAGGTTTCGCACCCATATATCATTAAACTCTTTCCGCGTACTCTTTGACTTCATGATAGTGTGTGTGATAAAATATATTAATTAATGTATAAGTTAATTGTTTGTAGCAGGATGTACCAGTGTCCAAGAAGAGGACGACGCTAAAGCCATATAGAGATCCATTTGAGATTCCTGTTTCCACTTTACGACCGACAATGACCACATTCATAATAGAACCAATCACTAGTAAAACTATGACGCCTATACCGATATATCAAATTGAAAGACAAAATAAGTTTGATGATGACGACTTAAGACAATTCTTGGAAATATTTTTCAACAGTAAAGAAATAGAAGAATATAAAGATATTTTCAAACAAAGTAATAATAGCCTTCATACATATGAAGACAATACGAAAAAAGGAGTCACAGAAAATAATAAAAAAGTAACAGAATTTTACGGAGCATCTGAAATGTATACGAAAATTGATAAATTTTCATCAGAACAATCTGATACAGAAAATTATACGACAGCCGATAATATTTCTGATAGAGATGATTCCAATGATGATCTAGTTAAGCTTATGGAGAAGGTAAATATAGATCAAATTGTTAAAGAAGAATTGACTAAAACAAAAGTGTCTTCTGAATTGTTACCTAAGAATGAAAGTGTTTTAACACTTCTATACATATCAGACGACGAAAAAAATACTAACACTGAAGTAATTTCGAAAGAAAAAGTAAACAGTGAAGATATTAACGAAGGAATGAGCATTGCTGTTGATAATTTCGAAGATTTGACTAGAGCTAAGAAAGATGATGATATATTACCAGAGAATGACTTATATGGCTTACTGTCGGAAATGATCGGTGAAGAAATGCAGAAGATAAACATTGATGCTCTGTAATTTTGTTCATTAAATTATTCATAAAATCGCCTTTATTTTATTTGATATAGAAAAATAACTTAAAAATGGAATATTATGAGTAAAATTTTCTGAATATTTATAGTTGCTATTGTAAGGTGTACATAAAAATGTTGCAACAATTTGAAATTTATTTGTATCATTTCATACATAACAAAAGAGTGTATAATATAAAAGTAGAAACTTTACTTTCTGTGAAACAGTTAACTTTCTTCTGTGGAATTTAGTAATAATGAGCTTTTAATTGTACATAACTTGAATAAGATCTTAAGAAATTAAAATAGGTTAAATCATATCAGTTTTATTTTTCAATTTAATTTAATCTTTTAACTTTTTAATACGTTCAGTGGAACGTAATTTATATATAATCTGTATTTATTGCGCAATGCTGTAATCAAAATGTGCTAACTTCTTTCACCAGAGGTCGTTGTTTTTCCACTGTATTGTAGGGTGGTGAGACTAAATTATAAGGTAAATTCCTTTTTATAATAATATTATAAAGCTTATTCATATTTTATTTTAATTAAGTGCTTAAATATTATAATTTATTGTACAAAATTATTATAGTTTTGTACTAACACGGTAAGTTAACATTTAAGGCGAATATGTCATCGTAACTATTTCAAAATAAATACTTTAATAATCATTTTTCATTTGTTTTTATTAGCAATGCAGAAGATATTAGTGATTAAGCATAATCCTTTTTAAAGTTAATAATAGTTCTTCCAGTAGTGTTGATATTGAAAAAAAAAATTGTTATGTAACTAGCGATCAATATTTCTAACCTATTTTATGTTATCAAAAGCTTTATCGATTAATCTACCTTGCGTTTTAGAATTTAACGCCTCTTAGTATTTAGATGATATAGGTTAATAGTATTTTTTTGAACCTTCGCCAAAGTTAATAGTTAATTTTCTATCGAACTCTAAATATATATATTATTTAAAAAAATAAAATAAATTTTAATTATTAAAAGATTTACTTATAAGAATACCGGTTTACATATATATATTTTTTTATTTCCTTTCTTCTTTAAGTAGAAGTTGAATGAGAAAAACAATATTTTTGGTGTTTTTAACATTTGTTATTTTGCAATTGCTTTTAATAATATTTGAAATCTTCCAAAACATAATTTTAATTATAATATATTTTCATTTATTATAATTTATAAACATCTTAATTGAACATCATCATCAATTTATGTATTACAGATATGGCAAATTTCCTCCTACGTCGTGCACTGTTAGATGCAGTCCGCGTACCAGCTGGTACCCGGTCTATGAGCGAGCTTGCCAAGGTACTTAAATAATGTTTATTAATTAATTTGAGAAAATAAAATAAAATAAAAAGAGTATAGATTAAGCATCAGTAGTGTTGTTATATAAATAAAAAAATAATGAAATCTACAGAAGAGGAAACCAAAATTATATTATGATATAATTTATATAGAGGCCCGTTGTGGCGCAGGGGTACAAGCGTGCGACTGCAAAATGAGGTTGTTGGTTTGATTTCCACTTACAAAAGTGAAATGTTCATTATTTACATTACCTCACTCTGACTGGAAGTCTGGCTGCAACTGTTGTTAACTCGCCTTTGTATTTCTTTAGACATTTGTTGGTATGGGGAAATTGATTTGCCGAGATAGATATAGTCATCTACATATTCCAGTGTTGGATTGTTGACTTTTATTTCTATTTTGGAGCTGTTTGTCATTGCTTTTGTTTTATCTATGTTCATTGTCAATCCCACTTTCTCACTCTCTATGAATAGTAGGAGGGTTTCAGGGTTCTCTGCGATTATCACTAGATCACCAGCAAACCTGTGATGGTTTAGCCTGCTACCATTTATGTTTAACCCCTGATGAGTCCAGTCTAGTTTTCTGAAGACATCTTCCAGTACAGATGAGAACAATTTTGGAGATACAGGGTCTCCCTATCTCACCCCTTTCTTAATTTGAAACTCATTTCCATTTTTTTCCAGTTGTACCCTGGCAGTATTGCTCTCATACATCTGTTTTATGATCCTAATATATTTTGTGTTTACACCCTGGTTTTCCAGTGCCTTATAGATGTGTTTATGTATTAGCGAGTCGAAAGCTTTATTGTAGTCAACAAAAATTATGTAATATGTTTTCCCATACTCATTGTATTTCTCCATGACTTGGTTTGCTACATGTATATGATATATCGTTGAAAAATCAGAGCGAAAACCTGCCTGTTCTTTGGGCTGTTGTTCATCCAACTCCTTAGTCAACCTTCCAAGAATGATTTTTGAGAAAATTTTGTATAAATTGATCATCAAGCTGATCAGTCTATAGTTTTCTATTTTGTCCTTGTCTCCTTTCTTATGTGTAAGAACTATTATAGATTTTGTCCATTGTAATGGTATATGTTCTTTATTTAATATTTTGTTATGGAGTGTTTCCAATGGCTTGTTTATGATATCGATGATGGATTTTAGGAGTTCATTGGTAATTCTGTTGTCGCCTACTGCTCTATTGTTTTTTTGTGATTTCATAATATTGGGTACTTCATCAGTTATCAGGGGAACTGTATTGTTTTTCTATATTTTCTGTTTCTGTATAACATTACATAGTTCACTATAAAGTCAGTGGCTATTTACCCTATATCTTCTCTTCTAGCAAAAGTTTTTTCTAGTTTACCATGGATTCTTTTTTTCAGATAAGGCATCCATGTAGTATGGTCCTGTAGTTGCTTGATAGCCTTTTTTAATATCGCCTGAGGTCTCTATTTCATTTCTGATTTTACTGATTTTTTTGTTGTTGTTCACTGATGTTTTCAGTGATTTTCTTACTCAATTGTTCTATTTCTCTTGTGTGTTTTTTTCTGTCTTTAATCAATACTTTTCTTTCTTCTATCAATTTCCTCGAGGTTTCACATATCCTATCCTTTCCTGGTTTTATTTTTGTTATAACCTTGTAACTAACTTAACTTAACTTAGCTTCACGCTTTATCCCTTGCGGGGTAGTCAGAGAGAACGGAGCGCCAAACGCTACGGTTTCTACATACCTCTTTCGCCTCGTCCTCTGTCATCAACCTCTTCATACATGCCCTTCGGGGGGTCCTCATGCTTTTTACGTGACCTTCCTCCAGTATCTTTGATACTGTGTTTTCGAAGGTCAACCGAGGTCTCCCCCTACCTCTCTTTAACCTTTTATATTTAAATAAAAAAAAAAGAGTGAACCTAGTGTTAAGACACTCCGTTCCCCACTTTCTGGAGGCATTGCGTGTTGAGTGGCCGAATTCTGGATTCATTGCGTGTTGAGTGGCAGAACTCAACGCCGCGCTTAACAGGTTTTATTTCGTCATTTATCGTCTCTGAGACCGACTCTGTTACATTGCGTGTTATGGTCTCCGTCTGTTTTTCCATCTCTTCTTTGAACTTCTTCTACAAAAGTTTCATTTGCTCGTTCATGACGTTGCAATTTTATTTTTCGTATTGTTAATCATAAAAACAAATAGTGAACTTTATATCATACACAACTTTATTTTACCTTATACTTCAGAATAACATATAGGCTACAATTTATGTAAGGAATCTAGGAATCTCTCTAATTTGACGATAATACACGATATAGTGCATGCAAGCGGCATTTGGGTTGTTAGTTCAAAATAATTAATAATTTTTTATTTTGTAAATGGTGTGATTACATTGATCAAATGAACTAAGGAACAAACTGGAGTAGAAATACTTTTTTTCATTTAAGAGTTTGTAGGGTTAAACTCTATATCACATACAATTTTTATGCAATTAATATTGTTTTTCAGATTGGCAACCGCGAATGGGTGGGTTATGGTTTCAACGGACAACCCAACTATGTTGACAGGCCTGACTTCCCTCTTCCCGCTGTTAGGTTCTGTGCTGAGACACCTGATATTAAGGTATAGTGATTTTACATATGTTTAGATATTAATATTATAATAAACTTTGAAAATTAACCACTGATTATTGATTAATTAATTGGCTAGTTTTCCTCTGATAGTGATGTCACCAGTTATATCAATAATTGTTCTTAAGAATTTTACCATGTAAGGTATAAAAAAAAGGTTAAAAAAGAAACATGTAGTCTTTTGACGCTGTGGTGTAGGGAGGCAGCATCTGACAGCAATGACAATGAAAGTAGGTTCAATTACCACTCCGAAGAATGAATATATTTATTTCGCCGTTCCGCTAAGATAAAACCTGGTGTTGAGTTACGCCACGTAAAATTTGTGCTAAAAGCAATAAAAATGTCTTCCAAAGAACGAAAGTAGCTTTTTTCTACACTGTCTGTGATACAGGCTAAAGCTAGTATGGGACATGTAGCTGTATATTTTAAAAAAGATAATTAGATTTGAGGACGTCATAGCGCAGTGGCGCAGTGTCTGTAAACCGTTGTGAGTTCGATTCTCACTCAAGTGAAAGAATTATTTTCATTTCTTAACTCTGTTCTTTGTCTTATATAAAGTGTGGCATTGAATTCCACCACTAATTACACAATCTTTGGGTCACTGGACTGCATGTGAGGAATGAAGTACCTACATTAAGTTGCCTGTTTATCCTGATATATGCGAGATGTAGCCTCAAGCTAATTACTCTTTTCAGGCTCTCCGTGAAAAAGAAAAGGGTGATTGGCGTAAACTGAGTGTGGAAGAGAAGAAAGCCCTTTACAGAGCTTCTTTCTGTCAAACGTTTGCGGAGTTCCAAGCGCCCACTGGACAGTGGAAGGCGGTAGTGGGCTGGGCGCTGTGCCTTGCCACTATGTCGCTGTGGGCTTTCATGGGAATGAAGATCTTTGGTGAGAAAATTTATACATTTTTTTATAGCTTAAATTTTTTTTCACCAGGTTGACAGAGGGTACCTATTGTTAAGACTCTTCCCCATTTTCCGTAGAGTTCTGAACTTCATCTGTCCTTTTCTGGTATGGTAGTAGCATGTTCATTAGGAGGTACTAAACAAATTTTGCGTAAAGTCCATTTGAGTAAACAAGAGAACCTTTTCAAATCTCGTTAGGCAGCCTGCGCCGCCCAATTTTCGAAACATTGTATGTTGATCAACGCCGCGAGATTTGAATCGACAACCGTCGTGCTTAGAGTCACATGCTATACCGCTGCGCCCAATATATATATTTTAAAGAAATTTATTATTGTTTTGTATTTCAAATATTTTGAATTTCAATTTCACAGTGTACAGTCCACTACCTGACTCCTTCAGTGAGGAAAGCCAGAAGGCGCAACTGAAACGTATGTTGGACTTGCAAGTGAACCCTGTCGACGGACTGTCCTCCAAATGGGACTATGAGAACAACCGCTGGAAGTAAATTAGGTACGTAGAGGAATGTTGTTACATACAATCGTACAGCGGCGACTGAATTTACTTGACTTAAATTTAAGTCACATTGTCAAGTGCCTGAGCTCTATGATAAATGCACTATATAACACAAAGATCTTCTTAATTAGAACTAGTAGTTTCTCAAATTAGTGTTGTCAATAGTTTGTTAAAATAATGTGAAAAGAGTAGATAGATATTAGTTTTCACTTAACGGTTATGAAGATAAAAACGTGTAATAACAGATGTTTATAGTAAGAAAATTATATATCGATCTTCAATTTTGTATCGAAAAATCACATTTTAAACTCACATGCCTTGGCATGTAAAGAAAATATTTAAAACTGTATAAAAATTTAAATGTAGCTTCCGGGATTCGAACCCTATATATACCACATAGAAATTTAATTAAGCCATACATTATTATCTATCTCATCTATATTGGTAGAATATTAATATCAATGTTTTTTTTAACTTCATGCTGTTTCGTTTATAGCATGGGAATTCGTTTCCTACTTTCTGCTCAGTTTACGAAACAATGCGCCAAGCAATGGCGCAGCTCAACGCCGTACTTTGTCTTGTTGTTTTATATAATAAGGTCAAGGAATCGTGGCCGCCCCGAAGTTAGATTTTCTGAACTTATGCGCATTGTTCACTCGGGAAGAAAATAACTTAGCTTCACGCTGTATCCCTCGCGGGTAGTCAGAAAGAATGGAGCGACAGCAGCTACAGTATTTGCACACCTCGTCCGCCTCGTCGGAGCCCCGGAGGCTCCTCATGCTTTTTACTTAACCTTCCTCTAATATCCTTGATACTGTGTTTTCCTAGATCAACCGAGATCCCCCCACTACCTCTCGGGACGAAAATAATCAAAAGTAATCAAAAAATGTATAATTAAATCTGCGCAGCCATGTACAGTTAACATCAGGGCGGCCACGACTCGCCGACCGTACTGTATTATATAAATATTAATATCTTTGTAATGATTGTTTTTTCTTGTCAACAGTTCAATCACAGTTGGTGCTCCGCTGGTGGTAGAGTAGACGTGTTGTTACTATTATGTAAATCTGTAAGATAATTAAATAAATGTGATTCCGAATACACTGTCAGTGTTTAATTTTACCTCTTTTGTGGTTATATTGCTTTAAAAATTAAAAATTATTTATAAATTCAATAGTTTAGTTTCTTTATTCCACAAACCACGATGAATATTAACCATTCATAAACTACTGTATTTACGGTTACACTGTTCATTAACATGAGTCACACGCTTGTGCCCTGCATCACGGCGGTCTCAACATTTTCGTTACTTTTGATAATACAAAACAAAATCTAAATAGGACTAGGTGCAATAAAACTGAAACATTTAAACATTTTTTTTATAAAACAACATTTTCAACATAACATATTCTTCCACTGAGCACTTAAAAATACATATTTCATATGTAACTAGTGAATACTTTACATTTATTTTATCTAATGGAATTTAACGTCACATTTAATAATAAAGATTTATTTATGTCAACATTTACTTCATATTATAAGTCTAACAATTATTATGTTTTTAAAGTAAAATTAAGTTTAGTCTTAAATCAGCAATGGCTACGTTATTCTGTAAACTAATATAAAAATATTTTTTCAACATTTCAATATTAAACAAAACCTACAAAAAGATAAAATGGCTTATGAGCAAGTATAAAAAAATCACGCTATACCTACCGGAGTACAGTACGATCAACGAGTCGTGGCCGTCTTGAAGTTAGCTGTAAATAACTGTGCATTTAGATTTTACGATTTTTCTTGGTTCAGATTATTTTCTTTTGGAGTGAACAATGCGCAAAAGCTTAGAAAAACTAACTTCAGGACGACGTGTTGTTGACCGTACTGTATGTGGTATGGTAGGCAGAGGGAATGTATTTGAATATACACTTTCCGGCCGAATTGCTCAGACATTGGCGGAACTAAACGTCGCGCTTTGTCTAACAGAGTGGAGAAATGAAAATAATAACCATTCCTCTGATTTAATACATTTTTTTGAATGACGATTGATCCATCGCACTTATAGTCAAAAGTTGTCCACTGCGCCACGACGGTCACAATATTCAGATTCTTATAATTTAATCATAAAAATAACAAAAACGAGTTATATAACATGAAAATATAGTACAAAAGAGGAATTACAAGTCAATAACAAATTGGACCATAAATAGTAAATACAGCTTCTATTAAGACGCCTTTTTTATTTTTAAATTTACAGATTCAAAGAGACATATTCTAACACATGCAACTTTAATTTTTTTAATAATTTATTGTTATTTTCACGTTTAAAATTTAAAGATAATATACATAATACGAGAAATGCGTAGAGAAGAATATTTTTATTATTACCTGCCTACTAAGTATATTATCCTTATTTTTATATTATGGCAGTTTAATTTTAAAATTATTAATAAATACATAATTAATATTATAAAATATTAATTGAAATAAAATATAGTTTACATTATTTTCATTGAGTACTTTAAAAAATAAAAATTGATATAAATTAAAAAGAAATGTGAATAAAGATCTTACTGATTCGACAAGAAGATATCACAAAACGGTAACATTCTAAAAATTACATTCTCTTTAATAGTGGTACCACTGAAATATTGTAGATTATGAAATATAGTGATTTCTTTTCTTTATTATCGGGCGAGGACGTGTACTTTAATATATTTAATACATATATTTAGAAATTTTACTTATATTTATTTAACCTAGCAACATTTAATGTTCATAGTTTGAAATATATTTTTTATTGAAATTATTTAAGTAGGTATGCTAAATAATATTTTAAGTTGGTTACAAACAATTTTCATTAAAATTTGACAAGTAAGCGGGACACAACTTCAAGTCTAAAGGGATTTCTTAATATTTTGGTTTCTAGTTTCAATTTGGCCATCTACTTATGTTTATTTAATCTGTCAAATAAGAATATCCAATAATCTATTACTTTTCTCCTCTCATAATATATATTTGGTACAATTATCTAATTAAATACACATTAAAGCTAACATTACGATGACATTCAAAGCGACATAGAAATATAAAGTGTGTTGATACATTTACATTACATTTACACTAAAATATAGAACTTTTTATTCCTTACAATAATCATAAGAAAATTTCACTGGAGCTACGACTCCTTATGTAGTTTGTGAACAATTTATTAAAAGATTGTTTTATTTTTATTAAATGTTATTTTTGAACTGACATATTATTTAGCTTTTTAATTTAATTCTTACTGTAAGTTGTTTTATATATAATCTGTAACTTTTCATAAGTAAAAGGTTTTCTTAAGAAACATTGCTATTTATTTTCAATGACATAACAACATTATCTAAAAATAAATTAAAATTGTTCACACGCTATTTTTTTAAATGTATTAAATATTCTAATAATACATCAATTTTAAAAAGTTATTTTGTATTTCTTCTAAGTTCATCTAATAAATATGTGCTAGGCATCAACAGTGAACGTTTCTTCATTATTACTCATATTAAAAATATATCTATTTTGCTTGAATATTAGACAGAGAGATTACAGTGACATTTTTTCTCATCTTTTTATTTATTTGAAACACTATGGGTTAGCAATGACTACTATTTTGATGTAGAATTATTAAAATACGTCACAAGTGTTATTAACTGAATTTTCTTTGACTTGATAGTACTACGATATTTGATTTTAATTTTTTTTTGTGTTTAAATCAAAAAGGTCAGGCAGGTTCTTTTTTTATACTTTTTGTAATTTTTTTATAAATACTCACTTTTTTATTTTGAATTTGAAGAAACATCCTTGAAATCGAAATGCATATTTTTTATGTACACTTTTACTCTTCTATAGTAAATATTAGTGCATTTTCCCAATAGATTTTTAAATTATAATAGAAAAAAAAACCAACAGATTAATTTGATGGCAGTTCATTATCGATGTCATTTAATTTTTAAATTATTATAATTTAAATCAAATATTTAATATAAATACATGAATAAATACTATTTAAAAAAACTAAACAATTAAAATATAACATTTATAAAATTGTTAAAATATTTTTTACTTTCTTTACTACGTTTCTTAATAATTTAGACATTTTGATTTTAAAAAGGTATAAGATTTAACATTTTTCTTATAACGTGATAATATAGAAGTTTTTTTAAAATTTATTTTAAATATTTTGAAAGAATTTTGCAATATTTTTATAGACACCGAATATTTTTAATCTATCAAATGTATATAATTTTATATTACGTCATTATATTTTCACAATGGAAGGCCGTAAAGGGCTCGCCTTTTAGGGCCATAAAAAAAATAAAAAGAAAGAATACCGCCATTTAATATTATGGTTTAAATTAGCAAATAATGGTTTGTTATTGGGATTTTACTTTATTAAATTTCTACTAAGTTGAGCAAATAAAAAAAATAAAAAATAATTAAGTAGCCATTAAGTGTAAAGTAAGTTTAAACAATAAATTGAAGTTACAAAAAAATATCCTACCTCTTTTACTTTGATATTCTTTCGCTATAAACAATTTACGTAAAAAATCGATTTTGAAGCAATTCAGACATACATTAATTTACACAGACATACATACATACATTACACAAATCGATTTCATTCATTACAAACAAAAGGAAACATTGAAATATTAAATTTAACATTATGTCCACTAAATTATCATTAAATTGTAATTACACAGCCATTTAGAATCTTGATCAGATTCTAAATACAGAACAATCTCACTAATCCGGCACTCCCCGTATATAATATTTTTTTTAGCTTCTCGTTGACTTCTTTTTCTCTTGTATATATCATAGTAGGCAGAGGGAAACTAGTGTTAAGACACTCCGCTCTTTACGCACGGCACAGTTTTCGGATATGGACAGTATTGTCGTTATCAGAGTGAAGAAATGAAAATAATGAATTTCTCTGAGCCCATTGGAGTCGTGTCGCGTGTACAGTAAGACGCTGTGCTACGTCACAGTGGCTCAGTTGTAATTAATAGTGGTATGTGTTACAATTATAAAAAAACCTGTAGATTAACAACAAAATCTTTTTTACTATACAATCTAATAAATCGAATATTCCAATAATTTATCAAGTTGTTATTTGCCTTCACCAGTACCAGTTTAGTGATATTCTACTATATTAACTAAAAACATTGACTAAAAAATCTAAATAAGTATAAAATATTTTTAGTCCCTAAACGGGAATAAACCCCCCACCCCTCCCGCGTCCCAGTCAGCCAGTTCAACTGGACCGAAGCATTCGTCGAAGAACTGTTCCATAGTTTTATGGACGTGGAGATTGGATCGCTCGAAATTGTGGCCTTCGTCTGGATATACCTGGAATTTTGTGAGAAATAGTGGTTTATGAGATATTTTTGGCTGTATGAGCAGAGGGAATCTAATGTTAAGATACTTTATTCTCAACATTTTGTTAAGTTCGAGCCAGTGCGTATAGAGTGGCGGAATTTAATGTCCCGCTGTCTGGACAAAATAACAAAATTAACATAACGTATTTCACATAGTTCTAATCAAGCCAATAACCTCTCATCCACAGCCAGATGCAGTCCTAATACAACATTACACTCCAGATAATAATTAACAATATAAGCTACGAAGCTGACGTGAAGCCTGAGTTCTAATGAGAACTCTAGGCAGAGTAGAGATATCTGCTGTAGTAGTAGATAGTGCCGACACTGAGGTTTAAGTTGTACTAAACCGATCTCTTTGTTTGATTTAGATTAGACAATCAAGATTAGATAACAAGATATACAGGGTGGAAGAGGCAGCGCTCCTTTTACGGAAACAGCATATAGGGTAAAATATTTCAAATCTATACCTAAAGAAATTAATCAAGATGCATCAACAGTTTGGACGTAGGATTTTTTTTTCATTTCAAGATTTTTATCCATGCCTGTATTTCGTGTGACGCGATTACGTATAGATCCCAATAACATAAACATTTACTACTACAAAAATATTACTAAAGGTTAAACAACTTTGAACTTTATCGCCAATACCTACGACTCGATTGCGGAATGAGCCGTGTGCGGCGGTGTTCCTTTGATAGGTTTATGTGTGCGTGCGTCGTCCTTACAAATAGCGTTTTATTTTAAAATGACAATTTTATTATTTATTTTGTTTGAAAAAATAACTTTTTCATTTTTGGAAATTTATTTTTTTCTGATTTATATTAGGCTTTTATACAGTAGTTAAAACTGTGGTTTCATTTAAAGTGGTGCTTACACTTCCACCCTGTATAATCTCTCAACTGTTGATTGACAAAGATTGTCGTCGCGGGTTACCTGGTGCGTGTAGAGCGCGGCGGCGCGCACGAGCGCGCGCGCGAGCGCCAGCGCGTGCGGGGCCGGCGCGCGCAGGTCGGCGCTGGCGTGCGCGACCAGCACGCGGCGCGGCGGCAGGTTGGCGGCGCGCCGCCACAGCGCCAGCCCCGCCGCCGCGCCGCCAAGGCGCTCCGTCCAGTACGAGTCTGCAGTGTACATGCCATTTAGAATGTGTTCATGTCTGTTGTCTATAATAAAATTCTGCAATAGATATATTGAAATTTTTCCATTTTATAAATATACTAACGACCCACTCGCGGCTTCGCCCGCTTAAGCTATTGAATTATTTACTTAATATACTGAATTACGTTCCCTAAACAAACGACACAAACAACAGAATACTTAATTGGTAAAAATCATAAACAACATAGTAGGTAGTCTACCTATTATTCTTTTATCTAAAAATACTTTAACGAAAGATGAAACCAACTATGTTGCGATGAAATAATACATTATAATTATTTAGAGAGCTCCAAAATACGTGCAATTGCTTCTAAACCTACTTTACTATAGAGCTAGCATTGAAGCATTCTTTCGTCCAGCTCCTTCTTCTGGGGCTGGAGAACGACATCAGCCTTCTGGCCGTGGTCTCAAGCGGTATCCATCAATATGGGTGCGTGGTAAGGGGGCTCTTTGGTCCTAGTACTGTGTACCTGCCCTGGGACAGACACAGGGAGAAGGATTTTTGGCGGAATTGGAAGGATGATCAAATGCCACCTCACCGGTCAACTCAGCCAGTTGAGACCCTCAGTCAGGGAAACCCAGCTTAATTGATCAGCGACCGAGGTGACTGCTCAGTAGTCGAAGTCGGGGAAGAATATTAAGTCACTCGGAAGATGATTTCTAACCTCTTGCGACTGGGTGTGCACTGGGCGATGCTCCTTAGGTGTAGGTAACACAATACATCAACGCGTAGTAACACATTGAAGCAAAATTGGACCCTTTCTATTTTTAGGTTGCAGTGAAGCGTGGTGATTCTCACGTGGTATAGTGCCTGGGTCACTTGCCGGAGAGTGAAGTTCTGGACCACCTGCAGGATACCTCGTTGATTAGTACTGGCGTAAGTAACATAAGGCCTGACTTCTTAGGAGTAGGTGGAATCTGAAGAGTGGTCGCAGTAGGAGCATTGCGGTCCTCGCTGCGTTGGCGGTTTTCTTGACTTGCAATGTCATCGAAAGTCTTCTGTCAATAACAACTTTCAGGTAGTCGCTCTGCTGCTCCAGGGGACCTGCTGGCCCTGCAAACTCAGCGAAGGATGTAATCGCCTGTGTCTTGGCGACGTTAAGGGCAAGCCTCTACTCCGTCAGCCAGTTTGGCATCAGGTCAAGAGCTCTCTAGAGTTTCTTGGTTGGTTGGTTTTCTTAGTTGTTTGGTAAGGGATTTAGAGACTTCGAGAGGTCAATGTCGTCGGCGTAGAGAGCCAATATCGAGGCCGGCTGCGTTGGGATGTCATCGGTGTATAATACGTAGAGGGTAGGTAACAAAATGCTGCCCTGGGGAACTTCGGCAGCGATCGAGTGGCTGCTACACTCTCCACTCCCACGCAAAATGTCCTATCAGGTAGGTAAGGAAATGCGCGACCTGATGGTGCCGGCTCTGAACACTTTATAAAATAGCCCCGGATAACACACGGTCCAAAGCGGGTGCTACGTCGAGGAACTATTGCACTCTCCTTTCAGTTAATCGCTGCTGCAGCGTAGTGGCCCGCTCTGGCCACTACGCTGCAGCAGCGATTAACTTACAGAGTGGTTGAGTGCCCGCTCGCCAAACTGCTTGCTTCGTGGTGCTGGAGAAGTGGGAGGAATACCTTCTAGAACAGCTTCGGAATCGCGCTGATGAGGGTTATAGATCGGTAACCCTCAGGGCGTCGTGGGCTCTTCCCAGGCTTAGGCAACATGACCAGGTCCTCCTTCTCACTATCTATCATACAGAAATTGCAAGAACTACGTGGCTGCTGGAGAAAGTCTCAACTTATATTGTAGAGTATTAAATATTGAAATCACGGTCTATATTATCATCATATAATGTCAAGTTTTTTCTGTCATCACACAAACAATAATTAAAAACTAAAAAAAATCACTTACTTTCCGCGCAATTTTCAAAGCATCGCGTATTGAGTGGTTTTGGCGCTTTGCTTTTTTACCAAAATGAAGAAATGAAAATATTAATAGTTTATATATTTTTCAAAGTGGCAACTGAATTCACAACTGTCGCGTTTAAAGTCACAAACGCTTGTGCCACAGTGTCACGACGGCATCATTAAGTAATTTAAGTCTTTTGGGCATTTATTTGATTTTACCCAATTTTTTTTCAACTTGAACTTTATGTTGTTAGCCCTACTGGCTTTTACAGCGACACCGGGTAGGTAGGGAAGAGGATACATGGAGGACTTTAAGGAGATATATAGGAAACCCACGCACACCAATAGATACCTCAATGGTGAATCGCACCTCCACCCTACACAGTTATCTACAATTGGTCTTTGTTTCAGAGAGCCCATCACCTCTGCGACGCTGAACATTTATGGGACGAGCTTCGCCAGGTGAAGAATTTCCTTCATCAAAACAAGCTGCCAGTCCCCCGCCAGCGTTGTCAGAAGACCTACAAGCCACCCACAGTAAAAAGACAGCCGGAACTTCTACCATATGTGAAGGGGGTTACAGACAAGATTGGCAACATCTTAAGAAGAGCTTACATAAATACTATATTCAAGCCTAACAAGAAAGTAAGCCGATTCTTGAGGCCAGACTAACTAGATTGTGATCGTGGTTTATCACATCGGTCAAACAAAGACAAGCATCGGTGTTAGGGTGAAGGAAGACATCTCCGATATCAAGAATGGGCATGTATCAAAGTCAGCTGTGTGTGAGCACACTGTGGATAAACCTACCCCTAGTCCTCGCTAAGGAAAATAGATATATTCCTAGAATGATCCGTGAGGCTATTGAAATATACAAACATCCTAATTTCAATAGAGAGGCAGGCTGGAAGCTTTCTAACACCTGGGACCCACTTATAAAATCTTTGAAGTCAAAGTCAAACCAAGTCAAACCAGGGCAGTACGCGAGGAAATTAAGAAATCGTTGGCGGTAGTTTGATATAATAATTATGTCAACTGACAGACGAGTGCCACCTCAGTCTACCCGCGACCACGGGTACTGTAAAGTGTTCGAAACGTCGGGTTTCCAAAAATGTATAATACAAAATATACGCGATTAATCCGGTTAAAATAGATTCATGAAAAATGTGTAATAACCGTGAAAATCAAAGAACTTATCATATTATTGCATTTTTATTAGGGATCCCTATCTTTTTTGAAAACGTAATATAGCCTATGTTGGTCAGTGAAGAAGCAGCTTTTTAATAGTGAAAGAATTTTTGAAATCGGTCCGGTAGTTTTTATGTGAAAACAATACAAACATACAAAAATAGAAATATTTTCTCTTTATAATATTAGTATAGATTAGTGTAGAAGTATAGATAGAGATAGAGAAGTCATTTGAGGTTCGGTTTAGTAAGAAGACAAAACGTGGCGCTACTCAACACGCAATGTCTCGAAAATTGGGCGATGGACGCGGAGCAGCGTCTTAATACTAGGTTCCCTCTGCCTATCCTGCTATATATGGGATACGATGTGAAGTTAAAAAAATCTAAACTTTATTAAAACATAACTCACTATGATGTCGTAAATCAGAAAGAGGTGCCAGTAGAGCCAAACATCGTGTCAAATTGCGAGCATCGCCAGCTGCGAGCGCCAACGCGGCCGCGGCACCGAACCCGCGACCATACGCGCCTATACGACCACCGTCCACCATCTTGAGGTTGTCTCGCAGATATCTGTTGGGAAATAGGTTATACGAGTGTTATGTATATTGGTTTTTTGTTTGTAGAGTTACAGTACAAATTAATATAAAGCAAAATTATGTTTTGTAGGGTTGAATATTCGTTTTTTAAACAATTTTAAAGTATTATTCAAAACTTAAAATCATAAAGTCTAACATATAAATAAAAACAAAAACTATAGTGCTAACTAATATGTATAAGTTGATACTCACGAAAGTACAGCTATCTGGTCTTCTACATCCACTGACAACAAACGTTGGTATATTTCAGTTCTTAGCTCCTCACCCTTATAAAAAAGACAAACGAGATAAATATTTCTATTCTTAATGTCATCTATCAATTTATATTAATATAGATATTACAAAAAACATCTATGTTACTATATATATTTACAATTACACTTTACATATCTCATTCTATAAGATTAAGACAGTTTATGCTGCAAACATTACTAAAGAAAAAAATGTTTAAACACCATCAACACGTAATATTTTCCGCTGTATACCTCCTATGAGTAGGTAGAGAAAACATAGTGTTAAGACACTCAGTTATCCACTTCTAATTGATTAAATTGGCGAGCTAAATGTCGCACTTTGTCTTGTTACCAGAGCGATGTAATGACAATTTTAAATAACTCTTGAGAATGTTTTTTTTATTAAGAATAAATCTGCTCCGATTTAGTTACAGCATTAAATAGGCCACAGTTCAGCTCCACTTATAATTTAATATCTCTAAAGTCTAAGTTAATCTTTAAACATAGAAAAGAGTGGCTTAACTCTACATTGGGTTTGTTTATTCAAAACATATGTAAAGAACGTAACATATACCTGTCCTCCAGAGCCTCTCGCGTCGATCTCGGCCACAATAAAGTTCCTCGCAGTGGCGAGGTACCAGCCCCAGTCTGGTCTCCATCTCTCTGTCACCAACTGGCTGCCAGGTTCTGCTGACCTGTGTGATGAGTTATATCTAATGTAGTTATATTAATGTAAAATATTATATAGTAATATTAATGTAAATGTAATGTAATGTAGTTATATCTAATGGTATTATATATTTTTTATTTGATCTTAAGCGCCAAGGTTGTGGGTTTGATTCTCACTCTGTTGTGACTCTGATTCGCATCGTTGAATTCCGCCACTCAATAAATAATATCTCGTGCAAATTAGCTAGTGCATGTGTAACGGAGTGTTTTAACACTAGCCTGCTATTTGCGGGATATAACGGTAAGTAAATATATTTCTCAGATAAAATTTCACAAAATAGTACATTAAACAATGAACACAAGAAAAAAGTTAAAAAAAGTAAAACCCGTCTACTGAAATATCGAGCTTTCATTTAAATGAATTAATATCCCATACGATTACATTAAATGGAATGTGGCGCCCTCTACGTGACGTGACGTAACCAGCGAACGATGCTTCTAACAATACCTTATTTGTCAAATTATAGTAAGTAGTTTAGAGGTCATATAGAGGTGAGGCCAGTCGTGGCACAAAGTGTAGCTGTAAAACGAACTGGTTGTGGGTCCGATCCCCAGTCGAGGAAATAGAATATTTATTTACATTTATATTTTTATTTCTTTGCTCTGGTGTAGAGGCAAATCGCGTTGAGTTCCGCCACTCAACGCGCAATACCTCCAGAACTCGGCGGAAAGTGGGAAGCGAAGTGTCTTAATGCTAGGTTCCCTTTGCCTACCATGGTGTGTGTGGAATTCAGCGTGCCAATTTAATTTAGAGGTTATGAGGGAACAAATGAACAGTCAAATATACATACATACATACTGGTCAAAATGATAACCCTCCGGTAGTCGGGTAAAAATGGAAACTGAACATAGTATATTATTTTAATCTTTGTGGTCAAGTTGAGGTTAATCCTGAATCTCATATAAATTTAGTTATTACGTAATACAAATAGTTTTAAAGTGTAACGACTGACACATGCAGTACAAGCGGCAGCGGCAGGTCGTCGCTGTCGCGCAGTCCGGGCGGCAGCAGCAGGCGCACCCGCGCCTCTCTGTGCGCTTGGACCTAAACGAAAAGCTATAATTATTATTACTATTTATTAAGAAAAAATAAAATAAATACTAGAATAGAGATATAGAATTTAATATAGTGACAGCTTGATCTTAACAATTTAAGAATCGGAGGTGTCATCATTTCATGATATATATCGCAGGTACAGTGGATTACTACTCAATTAGAAAAAGTACAAAAATTTGTGTGTTATCATTTTGAAAGAGAGAATACTATTTATTTATTACCAATTTAAGTTTTTAAAATAAGTATTTTTCTTTTCTAAGTGTGGAATAAAAGTTTAAAAATGTGAAAAACTACATCGAAACGATTAACGTGTATGTCGTATCCTCGATAAATGGACTATACAAGACAAAAATATTTTTTCAATTTGAACCAGTAATTGCTGAGATTAACGATATCAATTAAACAAACACTTGAGCTTTGCAATTATTAGTCATGATATGTTATCTACATTATTTTATTATTAAGTATATACAAGTGTTTTTACATTACTTACAATAAATCGTCAGATCTGCTTATGTCGTACAAATCTAAAATGATTTACTGCAAGATTTGTATCTTGCAGTAAAATAAAAATGTTTTAACAAAAGCCTCGACCCTTACCTCAACTCTGAACACCTTGGCCTGCGGCGCCGCGAGCGCCGCGAACTTCTGCCGCAGCGGCGCCCCGTCCCACAGCACGGCGCGCCGCGCGCCGCCCGCCGCGCACACGAACGTGGCCGGCGGACCCGGGCCTAGGCATTCCTGTGCGCATATGTCATTGTTAATGTTAAATACTTATTTAGAAAACGTATAAAAATTTGAACGTAGCGGGACTCGAACCCGCGCCTCCTGGAAACCGACCAGGAGCTACGTCGAAATTTTTATACGCTTGTTACAACTTCTTTATGTTGTTAGTATCTCTGTAGGGAGATTTTTACAAATTTCCGCTACCCAAAGATAATTAC
This sequence comes from Heliconius erato x Heliconius himera, assembly GCA_013421005.1. Lineage (NCBI taxonomy): Eukaryota > Metazoa > Arthropoda > Insecta > Lepidoptera > Nymphalidae > Heliconius > Heliconius erato x Heliconius himera. The sequence goes on along the minus strand of JAATLQ010016492.1, from coordinate 8,057 downwards.
TAAGAATTATCGTCTGGCAAGCTTTTAAAATATTGTTAATGTTCTTTAATTGGAAAACTTATGAAAATAGGTAATAAATAGTGGTGAAAATGAAACGTATTTTCACCTGCCGTCCATATCACACTTGGCTGGTGGAATTGTAAGGTTGTGAATATATTGATTCGGAATAATTGGTAGAAAGAAATCAGAGATCCTAATTGGAAATCTTTTAAAAATTTGTAAAAATTAGACTGTTATATGACGAAAATTGCTGCATTATTTTTTATTTTTAGTGGGGCTTTAGATTTTATTTTTCTTTTGTCTTTACTTATAATAAAATTGTAACTGTGATCGATGTGCACATGGATGATAAATCAGAAAATCTCTCAGCCACAATAAAGTTACTAATAAACTATAACTATTACATACATTTATTGGTGCAATAGGATTGTCTGTGCATTTGTTCACGCTAATCTCAGAAACGACTTAACCGATTTAAACGCAGTTTTCACTATTAGTTTCTGGCATTCAATGCTCGTTTTGTTACAATCGGTTCACAAATAAAAAAGTTAAATCAATTTAAAGTATATTCTTCGACTCGTATAGCAAGTATAGCAAGTAGCAATACTTGCTATACGAGTTTTATACAACGATTTCTTTGTAATTTTCTAAATCTTTAGTTTTCGATATTTTGTTGTTTGATATTGCTATTAAATTATAATTAAAATTGTTTGATAAGGGGTGTTTTTTACACCGGAGTTACAAAATTTGGAATCCAATAAATGTTAACCTCATGTCCTTAGAATTAAATATATTAAGGAAATTCATATATATATATGTATACTTATATTGTAATATTTTGTTTTCATTTATTTATATCTACAGAAGATAAAAAAACATAATTTTCCCTACAGATCAAAAGTAATATTATTAATATATCAAAAGTATATAGTAATATTAATAATATAAGTAAAAGTTTACTCTCCTTAACATTCTTATATTTATGCAATTGTTTATTGTTTTACTTTTTTTTTTAATTTACTTTATTTTTCATAGAATAATGTAAGTCTTGAAACAAATCTATATATTACATGTTAAGTTAGCCTTTAAGTGTAGTGTATAGTGTGTACAATAAAATGTTCCTATTAAATAAATAAATAAAAAGTAATATTATTAAAATAGTTAAAAAATATAAAAGAATCACCTGCACAAAATACGAGAAGTTCTTGCTGAACAGCACTCTGTTGTACAGACACACGGTAGGTAGAGTATCATTTTCATCAGCTACATGTGGTAGCACGGTGGATGTTGGCCACGCGGGTAGAGACGACGTCGTATTATCATATTCCTGGAAAAAGGCCACAATTTTGTCAAAATGGCTTCATAATATACATTTATAGATATTGTAACTTCATGATTTCTCGTGCATACCTATAGCAGAATAATCTCAAAACTAATCATCGAGGAAATAAAAATAACTCATTTTCCTGATCCTTTAACTTAAGTGAAAAGTCGGGAATGGTCTGAAACGTCTTAAAATGTCCTAAAACTAGATTGATATGATACAGCGTAAAGTTAAAAAAGATCTAAAAAAGAACGTTGAACTAACCGGCTCCTCAGTGCTAGGTTCCACGGTGGTGTCAGGTACAGACCCCGGGCAGGTCAAGCAGGAAGGCGGCGGCGGCCACCCATCCACCGGCACTGACACTCGGTACACATGTCTCTCCCCTGCCTTTTCTGGTGCTGTGCCTATCACGTATCTATTAAATATATAAGGAATACAAATTCGTATATTTTTTCAGGATTTACTTTGACAGATTCGATTTTTGTTTACTATCATTCGATTTAGAGACATTGTACGTCTAAATATTTTAATTCTAACGGAAGGTAAACAAGTGCTCTCTTAATTATAAACATTTTAAGTTTCTTTTTTTAGTATCGTCTATACTAGAGGTCTTACTTTAGAATCTTCCAAGTCAAGTAGGTCTCAATGTATTTAACTAGTCGTCGCTCTTAACTTATTTTACGTGGACTTTGAAGTATAAAATGGAAAGTCCTTTTTCGTTCCTCTCCTAGTGATTCTCTTTTAGAGTAACCTAACCATGAAAAGACATGACAAATGTCAACTTTCTAATTTCAGTAGTTTCGTTTGTGAGTTGTTAGTCAGTCACTCAGAAAAGAACAGTTTAATATATGTACTCGTATATAGATTTTACTATGATTAAGTAATTTATTCTCAATTTAACCTATCCAAATAAAAAATAAAACTTACAACAATCGTCTTCTCTCATCCCATCCAACCAATTGGGTGATCTCAAAGTTTCCCTGAGTAATAGTAGTCCTAGTATCCTGGGTAAGATGGACAGCATGTCTCCATATCCCGCCCTGGTCTGTGATGGGGGTGGTAGTAAATATCCCGCTCCGTCCACCAACGAGAGCACCGCCGTTACACCAGCCACAGTCGTCTTCTACAGGATCCGAACCTAGGCCCGACCAGCGGCTGCCGTCTGATTCGTCTCGGTAAATCTGTTAATATACTAATATAATATAGCTCAATACTTTGAATGATTGAACGCGCTAATCTCCGAAACTATTTGATTATTCTGAAAATAAAAAATCCATTTATCCAGAAATTTTACTCAGTTTTTACAGTCAAAGTTACCTCCCACACTTAGAATGTGTCATGACACAACTATTAGTTATTTCCATTTGGTCACGCGGGCAAAGCTGTGAATGCTCATAGTGTTTTTATTTCTACAAATTAGCGATTAAACTTGCTGTTATTATATTTTATAAAAGTTGCGCTTTATCTTTTCTTTTTGTAAATTTAGCCATTTTGTAACTGATTAATGGTGGCGTAATTAAAATTTCGCCATTTCACTATTTAAATTTATATTATCTGAAACTATTAAATTAAACTTACATCTTGACAGTTATATTGGACGGCATTACAGATGCTTATAATGGATACGTTCTGTGGTCGATTGAGAAGTAATACTGCGATCTGACGTTCTGATATCCAGCTCGACCAACGGAGATACCAGCCTGGAAATAAATATCAAATATTTCTCAACAAAACAATACTCTTTTCTAAAATATTTTAATAAAATATCTCAATTCTAGGTACAAGGTGCCGTAACACAACGCTGGATTTTCATTGACTAAACTCTGAATACAGGTATATATTATAAGAATAGTTAAAATTGTTCAACAGTTACAACTTTTAAAATGTACACATGGAAAGGTATAATTTTTTTTCCATGTTTAAATGACTTTATAATTTAATTGATTGCGATAATTTGACATTTCGATCATTGCGACACGTTGTATCCCGAACACAGCAGGGTAGGCAGAGAGAACTTAGTGTTAATACACTCCGTTCCCCATTTTCCACCGAATCCCCATTGCGACTTCAATACTACAGACCTCGACACTAGAGCAAAAAAATGGAACTATTAAATATTTCATTTCCTCGAGTGGGAATCGAACCCATAATCTGTCGCGTTTACAGTCACACTTTGTGCTCCTGCGCTACGACTGGTCTCCAACTATATTTTGATAATAATAAATAAAAAAAAACATATGTTTTCCTGTGTACGTATTATAGAACTTTAAATATACTAACTGCTGTCAACTGGTGTGTTGAACTGGATCGCATGTGGGAACAGAAACTTGGGCGTCTTGATGCTGACCACGTACAGTGTGGCCACCGGGTTATTGGTGTTCACCTGGGGATAAATTAAATGTAAGATTATTTAAAAATCTAAAATAGAAATAGGAGATATGAAACAGGCATAATATATATAAAATTGTGTTAAAATTTTTTAAATGATTCAAATATTTTGCATAATATTCATATTAATGAAAGAAGACAACCAATTCCAATTCGATTCTTTCTGGTAACAAGACAGCACAGCACAGCGGGGTTAAGTTCTGTCGATTAACACGAAATATTTAAAAAATTATGGGAATTGAGTGTTTTGACTCCAAGTTCCCTCTGCCTTAAGCAATATTTTTTTCTATTTACCTTTGGATATCTCAAAGTCCTGATACTCGGGTACGCGGGCGGTTCTTGCTGATCCAGTCCGTACCAAGGATATTTATGTTGTTGTACCGCTGAGTCGTTGTAAGTGACGTACATCAAACTTTGGCCATCAGGACTGAACCATATGGCGCGGTCCAGCCGAAGAACTTCCGTCTCGTAGAGAAAATCTGGTACTCCATTGAATATTACTCCTGGTATTCCTACAAAAAAAAGTTGTATTTGAATTTTTCCAAATTGATTGATTGACAAGATTTTTGAATCGTCCAATAAACAATTAGCTACCACAAAAACTCAAGGATTGCTCTTGAAGTTACAATTTTTTTATTTTATACTTTACTATAAAAGTATGTAGTATTGATGGATACTACATACTTTTATAGTAAAATATTTTTTAAAATATTTTTCAAAATAGCATCATGTTGTGTTTCACATGCAACATCTTTAACACTAATAGTATTGTTCTACATAATTAAGATAGTTAAATGAATCTCGCATTGGTTCCTTACGCGCGTGCGGCAACGGTAATCGTGACAACGCATCAGCATTACTGTTCTCTTTAGATTTAACAAATTCCATTTCAAAATCGTAAGCTGCTAATTTTACCGCGTATCGTTGTAATCTACTGGCTACTGTTTGAGATAGCTCAGATTTCGAACCAAAAATAAATAAAAGTGGTTTATGATCCGTTTTAATAATAAAATGACGCCCGTACAGATAATGGCGATGCTTCACCACGCCGCTAATTATTGCCAACGCCTCTTTGTCTAACTGGCTATAGGCGCACTCCGCTTTATTAAGCGTGCGAGATGCAAAACAAATCGGACGCTCCCCGCCGTCTGGGAAACGATGCGCCAATACACTACCGATGCCGTACGAGCTACTATCAACCGACAATACCAATGGTAACTTAGGATCATAGTGTACAAGTACACGGTCACTTAAAATATATTTTTTACAGTAAGAAATGCATCTTGACAATTCTTAGACCAGTTCCAAGCGACATTTTTATTCAGCAACATATATAAAGGTGACAGAATATCACTAAAATTAGCAATGAACTTAGAATAATAATTAACTAGGCCTAAAAAAGAACGTAGTTGAGTTATGTCACTTGGAGCTGATGCATCGACAATAGCTTTAACCTTGTCTGGATCGGGATGTAACCCGTGCTTATCGATAACAAATCCAGCATACGTAATGCGCTCTTGCATAAATGAACACTTTTCCAATTTAATTCTCAGACCGACATCACGTAGGCGCTCAAATAACCGTTTCAAATTATTAAGATGATCTGATCTATTACGACCGGTCACGGCAATATCATCAAGGTACACCACTACCCCTTTTAAGCCTCTGAGAGTTTCTTCGATAAATTTTAGATTTTTTTCTGGAATACAACTTAAACCAAAAGGTGCGTCTGTAAATAAATGTTCATAAGTGCGTAGTTATCGCCGTACATGCTTGTGAGGCATCGTCAAGTAATAATTGCTGGTACGAATATCCCCCGATTTTTTAATAACGGGCACTATAGGTGTTCCGTACTCTGAATAATCAACCTTATATAATGTACCCTCTGCCACCAAACGGTTCAGCTCTTGTTCCACAGGCTCGCGTAACGCTAAAGGTAAAGGTCGAGCTTTAAGGAAAACAGGAGTTGTCCTTAAAGCTTTTAATTTTAACGAAATTCGTTTAATACATGTACCTAATCCAGAACTAAATACGTTAGGAAATTTTCGACGTAAATTATCAACCAAAGAAGATTTCTTTAAACTATAAATAATGTCATCAATTTGCACTGTGTTAATATTTAAATGTCTTAGCCAAGTACGACCGAGAAGCGGTGGTCCCCCATTTTTAATAAAATAAAAAAAATAATAAATCAGTTTTTTCGCTGTATCCCGCACACAGCAGGGTAGGCAGAGGGAACCTAGTGTTAAGACACTCCGTTCTCCACTTTCTGCCGAATTCTGGAGGCATTGCGTGTTGAGTGGCAGAACTCAACGCCGCGCTTAACCTCGACACCAGAGCGAAGAAATGGAAATATAAATTTAAGTAAATATTTCATCTCCTCGAGTGGGGATCGAACTCACAAACAGTCGGTTTTACAGTCACACCTTGTGCCGTTGCGCCACGACTGGCCGATTTTTAAAAACATATAATTTAATTTAATAGCTTTATATTTGCCTAAAACAACATCGACTAATAGATAACCTAACGGTTCAATTAAATTTCCAGTGTACGTACATAAACAAATATTATTTTTATACAATGTAATATTTTTGAAATGGTTAGACGTAGATAACTTACTGCCAGTGTCCAGTTCAAACACTAAAAACAGACCATTCACTTGCACGCGTACGCTATATGGCCGATCATTATGCCCGCACACATTAAGACTGTACAGATCACCATCGGAACTATTATCACCTTCCAAATAGTTTTGTACTTTAGGCTGCGTGCGACCTTTAAATTTATTTTCACTTTTGTACACACGACACATCGATTTTAAATGCCCTTTTTGCCCGCACTCATCACAAGAATAATTTTTAAAACGACACCAATTAGCGCGATGCGATCGTCCACAACGCCAACAACATGAATTCGAAGCCGCGTCGACCGGCCCCGGCGAGCGCGCCGAGCGCCCCGCGTCGCCGCCACGCGACCGCAGGTGCGCGCGCGCCTCCGCCGCTACTCGATGCAATGACTCAGCGGAAATTAGCCCGCTATCGCTCGCGCTCGAGACGCTTATCTGCGCATGCTTCTCCGCCGCTTCCAACGCCAATGCTAACTCGACAGCCCTTTTATAAGTAAGGTCCGACTCAGCAAACAGACGAGACCGCATCTCTTCACTTTTCAAATCGGATACAAATTGATCCCTAAGATTCTCTTCCAAATTAAATCTAAAATTTTCAGGAGCTCGTTAAATGCTTAAGCGCTTGAAGATAATCGCTGAGTGACTCCGCCGCCTCCTGCCGGCGCGAGCGGAACACGTGTCGCTCTGCAATATCGGATCGCTTCGGCTCGAGATGTTCACCGACTAACCTCACTACCTCCTCGTTGTGAGGTGCACACAAATCACACATTAAGTCATAAGTAGGCTCGCCGACCAATGTTATCAATGTAGCCACTTTTAAACTATCTTCAATTTTATTTAAGGCCACAAATTGTTCCACGTGTCTTATATGCCGATGCCGATCATTTTTTGCTTGATAAATCAAATGATTCGATCTTCCCGATAGGTATTATTATACGAATAGTTTTAATTTTACTATAGAAAATAATTACAAATTTTACACTCGTCGCCAGTTGAATATTATGATAATTATAGGTTAAATATAATAAGACAGTAAAAATATTTTGTCTGTACATTTAGTAATTTTGACTGAAATGGATAGAGGGACACTTAAAAAGCCTAATAGAAAGCAAAAAGATTTTTTTTGAATTTCTTGTCTGTCTGTCTGTCTGTCTGTCTGTCTGTCTGTCGACATATTGTTGTCCGCATTTTTCTCTGAAACTACTGAACCGATTTAGTTGAAAATTTCACCAATTGCTTTGTTTTAACTCAATTTAGGTTTTAAAGTTTGGTTCATCAAAATCGGTTCATTAAAAAAAAAGTTATCGTCATTTGAATGAACTCAAGGCATTAGCTTGCCAGCGAATGTTATATAGAAATCGCGCTGGTATGACCTTGGCTAAAGAATGACATTCGAAACGTCTTGATTATATGAATGTTGATAAAAATATATATTTTTGAAGCACTATTATATAATATTTTATACAATAGAGTAAACAATGCCAGTCGTGGCGCAGCGGCAAGAAGTGTGACTGTAAAACCAACTGGTTGTGGGTTCGATCCCCACTCGAGGAGATGAAATATTAACTTAAATTTATATTTCCATTTCTTCGTTCTGGTGGCGAGGTTAAGCGCGGCGTTGAGTTCTGCCACTCAACAAGCAATGCCTCCAGAATTCGGCAGAAAGTGGGAAACGGAGTGTCTTAACACTAGGTTCCCTCTGCCTACCCTGCTATGTGC
>JAATLQ010016489.1:0-13290 GCA_013421005.1 Heliconius erato x Heliconius himera | reverse complement strand
AAAACCTACCTTGATTTATTTGTAATTTTTATGTATAAAAGTTGCTTAAATTTATTGTGTACTTTTTACGTGATACGTGTTCACATAAACAGACAAACAGACAAACAGACAAACAGACAAACAGACAAACAGACAAACAGACAAACAGACAAACAGACAAACAGACAAACAGACAAACAGACAAACAGACAAACAGACAAAAATTCCAAAAATGTTGGAAATGGATTCTGTTAGTTATCTTTTAACACCCTGGCTAATTTTTTCTTAAATATTTTCAATGTACAGAAACGACTTTTCTACAGATTTATTATAAGTATAGATTATAAAAAGGAAACGTTTAAATATATGAACGTATTTTGTTCACAATTTATTGCAGTATAGGTTCATGTTTATTGATAATTTAGAAATTCAAAAGAATACATGTCTAGCTATATAATGTCTTCAGTGAAGACTTACTCTAATAAGGAAGGGAAAAACCAAATATGAACTGACCGTGGGTTTGCCTATCAACGGTTTACGCTATCGATTCGATCATCTAGTAAACGGTTGGTCATATATAGCAGCGTATAATTTACAAAGACTAGAACACAATTATTCGCAAATTGAACAACATCGAAACGTCATTTATTATAATAATGTAACTTAATAAATATCGACAATTTTTCAAAATAATTTATAAAAATTTGTTGAGTGGCAGAACTCAACGCCGCGCTTAACCTCGATACCAGAGCGAAAAAATGGAAATATAAATTTAAGTAAATATTTCATCTCCTCGAGTGGGGATCGAATCCACAACCAGTTGATTTACAATCACACTTTGTGTCCCTGCGCCACGACTGGCCTCTACTATTTATTCAACAATAATAGGTTTCTATATTACTATCTATATAGTAATATAGAAACCTATTGTTTAAAGTAAATTAGTAACAAATCTTGTAATATCTTATATATGTAATTGATAAACTGCTGTGTCGCCTAAATCGTAGATAGTGAGTAGGAGGATTAAAAAAAAAGGTTTACGTCACAATGTAGGTTTCATGTCTGAATTCAGTAAATACATACGGGGTGGCTGTCGCATATCAGATGAGTAAATAAAATTTTATAAGTTTGAGTTTCTTTGTTAATGAAAATACACAATTATTACAAATCTAAAACAAATATAAGTATATACAAATCGTTGTTATTTTGTAATTAAAATGCATTGTTAATTACAGATATTTTTATAATTTCGTATAGGAAGTGCTATATTATAATTCTTCAGTGCTTCATAAGAATGAAGATTATAGATTGGAAAATATACCAATTACCAATAAAACGACACGCTTCCGTATGAGTATAGTAGTTAAAAAAAAGAAAGAATTATATTTCATTTTATATAGTCAAGATTTGTTTCCAATATCTTATTATTTTTCTGTATTCATTATTAATATTATTATTATTATTTTTATATATTATTTTATGAGACCTAAGATATATAATACTGTGTGACCTATCAGCTAGTGTAGTACAATTCTATGATTGCTAGAATATGAAACGTACGTACTGTGAGATAGATAGCAGGTAGGTATAGTGCGTGAGCTTGATTAAGTTGAAAAACGTACTGTATTAATTGTAGTAATATAAAAATATTCAAATACACGGAATATCAAAGCAAATTTAAGAGGGCCATAAAATAACACCGTTTGAGTTTGTAATCATTTTAAGTTCGCCGAAAGATTTCTATTATAATTGCGGACAGGTGATTGAAGTGATTCAAGTTAAATATGTTATCATTAAGGTGAAGTTACTGGTTATAAGTCAAAATGAATATTATTTTATATTTTGCGACAAATTTCTTCAGAATTACCAGGAATAAGTACTAGATATAGTTCAATTGTACAACTTTAGTGTGCAGTTTATATCGAATAGGTATAGATACTTTGACAATAGAATGGTTAAGTTTATTTAATGATTATATTATAATAATGACAAAATTAATAGAAACGAAACGTGATTGTAATTTGAAAACAGTGGGAATCACTTCTCAAATACAAACGAGGCTAGTGTTAATGATATTATAAATAAACACATTATAAACTCTATATTATGTGTTCCAAATCTTTTCTTACCACCAACTTTTCTTAAAACCACTACGAAGGTATAATAAAAATAAACTGAAGCTTTAATTACTAACTCTATAGGAACTTGCATAGAGAGAGAGACATAATGTTTTAGCAAAATTCTTCTGTAATTTTGTATTAATAGAATTTCTAAGTAAATATTAAAAAATAAATAAATGAACAAACATATTTTAATAAATTAAAACGTCAAAACAATTTTTGGTGACTGAGGAATATTCAAACTGTAGGCAAACGTTGTATTGGTCTTCACCGAGCCAGGGGGCTTCACTACTTCTCTGTTCACTCACTGCACGGCAACCAACGGCTCACTGACTACTGCTATTTTGTCTGCTGCGACTGACCACTGGTGGACCACGGATCATTGCTCTGTATTGTTCTTCTGTATAGTCTTAGGAAGTAAAACGCTTTTTCGTATTTACTAAGCTAGTATATTATGAGCTATCCGAAAGAATTGATAAAACAACATGACGAGGTAATAAAATATTATGTTCATGAATTGAGTGCACTGAGCTTAGAAATAGTTGTGGAGATTATTTAAGTTTCTTATAAAACATATTTGACATAACTCTGTGTGGCACAGCTCTCTGTGGCTAAAGACATACACATATATATAGTAAATAGTTCTGTATATGCGATATGATCCTGCGTGCTGATCGATAATACGGTGTGGTAAAAGATTTATCTGTGTGATTATAGATAATCCTGTGTGGTAAAATATTAATCTGTGTGATTATATAGATAATCTTATGTGGAAAATAATAATACTGGGTGGTAAACGATTAATGTGTTATAAGTAGCATTTTGTCTATTCAAGCCTAAATACCCAAAAAAAATATTGTCAAAATAATGCTTACAGTTATAGTTTTGGTAAAAAAATGCTAACTTTGATGTTAATCGTACTCATTTATTATATAAGATTTTATATTCTCTATGTTCCCTGCCTACCCTGCTATGTGCGGGATACAGCGTAACTCTAAAAAAAAATATTCTATGTACATATCAATACTTTTACCTTTCAATTTATGATAACAATAAAAGATGCCAAAAAATGCCAGCAAGACCATATAGAATATTCCTATTCATAGTCGTATACTTATTTTAGTACATTAAAAGAGTATGTCAATTTAATTATACATAATATTAATGACACTAATTTGTAATTTGAGTAGATTCATTAACTTTATACCTATATTTTAGTGCTGTTAAATATCACTAGCAACACTGTATAGAATTATTCAATTTCCTTTTGCATAACTTTTATTATAAGACCTATAAACAATATGTTATCCTCAATTCAATTATAGCTAAATAATTAATGACACATTGATTTGTAAATAATATATAGACAAATACATTTACTTTAATGACTGTATAAATTTAACATATAAAAGTTGCTCATTGGATAGTATGTCAAAATATTTATAAATAGACAGTTTCGTTAGCCATGTTCAGTCGAATAAATTAAACAGAATGTGACGCTGCTCGTTTTATTATTCCCATATTCAGACCACTACTGGAACAGTATATTCGTATATCGTAGTTATATATGGTTTTAATCAGCCTATCGCCGTCCACTGCTGAACGTAGGCCTACCTCATCGAGCGCCAACCATCCCGGTCTTGGGCTCCTCGCATCTATCCGATGCCAGCCACCTTCTTTAAATCGTCTGTCCATCGCGCTTCAGGGCGTCCTACACTACGCTTGCCTAAGCGCGATCTCCAGTCTAGCACGTATCGGCTCCATCGACAGTCGGATATGGTTACGTAACAGATACTATGTTGCTAGTACTTCACGCTAACGTTAACAAACACCTATTAGGGCGTGACAGTTAGAATGAGTGACATTAACCTTGCCTTTAATTAGCTCTATGGAAAAGCGTGAAAGATTCATTTATACAGTTTTGATGATGCTCTTGTTTGGTATATTATGTTTATTTAAGGATTATGATTTAGGCCATTGTGGCGCATTGGGATAACGTCTGCCTGTAGACGCGACGGTTGTGTGTGTGTTCGATTCGATCTTCGTCTTTTCGCTCTCGTAATATGGCGTGAGGCAAGTGCGTCATTGTTTTCCGCCATTTAACACATAATGTCTCAAAAATTTGGTAGAAGTGGTGAACGGATTGTCATTTCATTAGGTTTAGAAAAGGAAAGAATAAAAATTCTGTAAATCTTAATTTAGGGTTGAAAGGAAGTCAGTTGCAAGTAGTTGATTGTATAAGGTACTTGGGTCTTTGGTTGGATAGGAGTCTTAAATGGACTAGACACATTAATGAAATTTTACTCAAATCAGAAAGATGTTTTAATATTTTCAAAGTTTTAGCAGGTACAGTCTGGGAACTTCATCCTAAGCACTTAAGAAGATTATATGTTTGTATGATTCGGAGTCGTATGGATTATGCCTGTTTTCTTTACGACAATAGCTCAAAAATGAATTTATATAAAATTAACAAAATTCTAAATCAAAGTATGCATATGATTGGCGGATTCATCAAAACGACTCCATTGCACGTCATGGTTATTTATATCCACTTTCTTATCGAAGGTTATTTTTAGGAGGTAAATTATAGCTTAGAAGTCTGTCATTACGTAATAAATAGAAATCTTGAGTTAATCAATCAGTTATATTCTCAATGTACATGTAATGGATATTGGAAGGTTAAAAAGAAGCCTATACTAGTGGATATTTACAACCTTTTCAAATCTTTACCGATTCATTCTTCGAACAAATTAGAAATGTTTAGTCTTGATACGTGGGTGCATGTGGGTGATGACATTATTAAATTAAAAAAATATAAAGAACTTAATAGTGTTTAGAATTGATCAACACCAAATATCAGGATAAAATCTATACAGATGGATCCAAAGAAGTTAATATTTTGGGAACAGCTATTTTAGACCAACAGAGAAATTATTTTAAATTTAAAATAGATACTTCTGTTTCCATTATGTACATGGAATTGTTTGCCATAACCTATGCGCTTTTTCTATATTAGTACAATATGTCATAACAAATTTGTTATTTTAACAGACTATAGAAATGCGCTTCAACGTGTAGCTCGGTGCATCTCGAATTTTTCAGTATTTAAAACAATTAAATAATCACGTTGTACTTCAGTGGATTCTATCCCATATAGAAGTTTCAGGAAATGAAATAATGGATAACCTTGCAAGGGAGGTTACATATGATAGAACACCCCTTAGCAAAGTGCCATTTTTTAGTGATTTGCTTCCGGTTTTGAGAGAACACGTCCGTAAAATAAGGAATTTGGTATAGAACTCTCCATGCTGAGCCTTTTCGCTTTCCTTGGTTTGAATCATGTAATCTTAATAGAAAAACTCTGCGTGTTAGCGTGTTAGCTTTTAGAATTCGGTCTGGTCACATTCCACTCAATCATTTTGCTTCTATAATTAATAAATCTGCTTCACCAATGTGTATAGTATGTAGAAAAAAGGAAGATGTATATCATATGTTGATGGAATGTAGACGGAACGAATCTTTGAGAAAACTTACATTTGTGAATGACAGTGTGAATGTTGGTATTTGTAATAGCATGTTAGTTTACCCTAGTTCTAATTCTGCTTTTAGCTTGTATAAATTAGTAAATTTAGGCTTAGACAAGAGAATTGAAGAATTGTAATAGCTTGTTTAGTTTTTGGTAGTAGTTATTCAATGTGATAGTTAAATGTTTAATATAGAGAAGGTGAATGTTCAGTAGTTATTACAGGACGACATGTTACTTCTTGTGTGACAAGTCCTTTAAATAAAGATTAAAAAAAAGAGCGCGATGTTTTTTGCTCTTAAGTATACAATTTAAATGCACACAATTTTTTAATTACTTTGATAGAAAGCATAATAGTTTAATAGAAAACAAAAAAAAACTAACTGAGAAATAACAACGATTGCTTTTGATATAAGGTTTTTTAAAATTGTATACAAACATGAAATAAAAATGTAACTAACAGACAAGTAAATCGTCAAAAGATGGTTTTAAAATTTTTACGTTATCAGTGTACCTAAATTATAAAATATATCATTATATCCAGCCGCAGGAAAGAGAAGCCAACGTCACTACGCAATCCCTCAAGAATTCGGCAGAAAATGAGGAATGGAGTGTCTCAACACTAGGTTCCCTCTGCCTACCCTGCTGTGTGCGGGATACAGCGTGAAGCTGATAAAAAAAACTCTTTTACAGATGTTTGCAGTAGTACTTTTCGTCGTAGCTGCAGTGTCCGCCAGAGGATCGTTAATAGGTCAAGTTTATGTTAAATTGATAACATTAGACCTATGTGAATAGAACAAATATAATTTTAATACAATTTAATAAATATTCTGTAAGTTTTTTTCTTCAATATCGAAAATTAATTTTCATTACATAAGTAAACAAAATAAGTTCATAAAATAGTTGTATTTAATAGATTTAACATTGTGTATATCTATGAATAAAGAGTATGCGATTTTTCGAGTTGGTTATTATAATGGTGGCACCATTACCATGTAGTCTAAAAAAAGTACAGTAAATAAAATTGCAAATTTTTTTAAACATATACCGTAACTAACGGACCCGCGCAGTGCATACAATACAAATGTTATTGTTGTTTAAGTGTATTTAAGAAAAAACCGACCAAGCGCAAGTCAGACTCGCTCACTAAGGGTTCTGTACCAATTTCAGGATTGTGCTTGGAAAATACCTGAGGTTTGATTTCTGCGCTCTGGTGTAGGGGCAAAGGCTCTACACCAGAGCGTAGAAATGTAATTATAGATTTAAATAAATATTTGAGGCCAGTCATGGCGCAGCGGCATGAGGTGTGACTGTAAAACCGGTTGTGAGTTCGATCCCTACTCGAGGAGATGAATTATTTACTTAAATTTATATTTCCATTTCTTCGCTCTGGTGTCGAGGATAAGCGCGAAGTTGAGTTCTGCCACTCAACACGCAATGCCACCAAAATTCGGCAGAAAGTGAGGAACGGAGAGTCTTAAGGTTAAGTTCCCTCTGCCTACCCTGCTGTGTGCGGGATACAGCGTGAAACTGATAAAAAAAATAATAAAAAAAAAATATTTTAAATGACAAACATTTAATACTAGCCGATCCGTGCAGCTACACCTGCTTCATGCTTGAAATATGCAATACAAATATTTATTTAAGTGTATTTACGAAAAACAGTCAGACTCGCTCACAGAGGGTTCTGTACCGATTTCAGGATTTTGCTTGAAAAAACCTGAGGTTTTGATGATGCAGCGAATAAAGTTAAAGTTAAAAACGTAAATATACTACAAACAAAGAAAAAACTACGAGAAGTAAAAATTTATAACTCATTTACTAGTCATTTATAACTCATTTGTTAGTCATTTTAGTTTTGCTGAGATAGTGTAGGTATATGCTAACAAACTTATGTTTGTTAACTTTTTTTTTTTTATGGAAAAGACAAGGCAAACGAGTGTTCGGGTCACCTGATGGTAAGTGACCACCCGTGCAACACCAGAGGAGCTACAGGTGCGTTACCGGCCTTTAAGGTGGGTTGGGCGCTGGAGCCCGGCATTACCTGATGCGAAACGCAGTGACATAAAGCTGCGCTGTCACTTGACACCGGTTTTAGATGCCGAGTGTGATAATGTTTCAGTTGAGTCTGCCCATGCGTGTTGCCGTTGCTGGCGACGTGTCTCTACCACACGTACTATAGTCGCCTCTTACGATACCACCAGTACCAGGATGATCCTATTCTAGGCCGGGATCGCACGGTACGAATTTTTGTCAGCATTGTATTGGAACATTGTTACATGTGTACGTAGAGAATCCTAAATCTTGAAATCTCGGTCTAAATGATAATCATATAATCTCGAGCTTCTTCTATCATCATACAAATAATAATTTATAAACAATATTAAACAAGAAATATTGAAAACTAAAGATTTGGCCAATTCAATATAACATTTGTATAAAATACAAAGTAGCAATTTTGTCAAACAACATACTTTAAATTGATATATATTTTTTTAAATATCTTCCATGTACAGACATCGACCCTCTTACGATTTTATTATAAGTATAGATCATTTTTAAAGCATTGTCGAAATATAGATATGTTTTACTTATTGTTTTTATGCGTAGGTATAATATTATTGTGAACAAAAGAAACTAAATTATAGTATTCCACAATTAAAAAGAACAATATTATCAATTTATAGAAATTCACAACATACTAATCAAAATTCAAATTCGGTTTTTTTCAGCTTCACACCGGGTCCTGCATACAGCAGGGTGGGTAGAATTAACCTAGTGTTAAGGGTGTCTTCCTCATTTTCCGCCAGATTCTGGAGGCGTTATATGTTTAGTGGCGGAACTCAACACCGATACTTTGCTCCTACACCAGAGCGCAGAAATGTAATTATAAATTTAAATAAATATTTAAAATGAGAAATATTTAATATTAGCGAACCCGTGCAGCTGTTTGAAATATCCTAATAATACAAATATTTATTTAAGTGTATTTACGAAAAAACCGTCCAAGCGCAAGTCAGACTTGCTCACAGAGGGTTCTTTATCGATTGCAGGATTGTGCTTGGAAAATACGTGAAGTTTTGATGATGCTGCGAATAAAGTTAACAAACATAAGTTGGCGAGCATATACCTACACTTATTCAGTATGAAATGACTAATAAATAACTTATAAATTTTTACTTCTCGTAATTTTTTCTTTACTTCTGTTGTAAGATCTTGCTTCGTCATAAATTTGATAGCTGTAGGTCTACGGGAAGTACATTATAAAATATAAGTTACACGCGGTGAATTTATACAAAATGAAGCTAAAGCGATACATAAATGTTCATATCTTTTGACTGCATTGTATTAGAAGCTTACTTTCTGTGCTCCGAAGTACTGTAAACCTGAATATCTAATATTAATTTCAGATTACAAAAAAAGTGATCCTTTTTGGTTTTCGTTTTTTTTCCTTTTGAGGTACAAAACTTTAAAGTAAAGGAATAATTATTTTAGCTTGGTTATGCATTATAAAATACCTGCTTTTGATGATGCGGCGAATAAAGTTAACAAAAATAAATTTACGAGCATATACCTACACTTATTCAGTATGAAATGACTAATATTTTTTTATTTCTCGTAGTTTTTTCTTTATTTGTAGTATAATTATATTATTGGCATCTATTCGTAACTATGTCTCACGTAATACAGTATGGATAAACATCGTTCTAAATAATAATCTTACGTCTAAACTGTTGAGTAATCTTGATTATATTTTTAGGTGCGTATTGGAAATATTTTATCATATAGGCTGCTCCCGTAAAAGGAGCGCAGTCGCTTCTACTCTGTATATATTTAAAAAAAAAATCAGCTTCACGCTGTATCCCGCACACAGCAGGGTAGGCAGAGGGAACCTAGTGTTAAGACACTCCGTTCCCCACTTTCTGCCGAATTCTGGAGGCATTGCGTGGTGAGTGGCAGAACTCAACGCCGCGCTTAACCTCGACACCAGAGCGAAGAAATGGAAACATAAATTTAAGTAAATATTTCATCTCCTCGAGTGGGGATCGAACCCACAACCAGTCGGTTTTACAGTCACACCTCGTGCCGCTGCGCTACGACTGGCCTCATATACTGTATATATTTTAAAATAAAAAAAAAACCAGCTTCACACTGTATCTCGCACACAGCAGGGTAGGCAGAGCGAACTTAAAGAAGAAGACACTCCGTTCCCCACTTCTGCCGAATTTTGGAGGATGCTAGATAAGTGGCGGAACTCAATATACATATATTTTTCTTATTATAATATAAATTTTATTATTAACGGATTCCTAAAATAATATAGTGATAAAGCAGACGGACGCTGTTAAAAAATGATATTTATAACAAAATATTGCACCGTTACTGTTTACGTGACATAGTTACGAATTTGTAAATTATATTACATATACATTATTTTTTATTAAAATAAAATGTACTTCGTAACAACGTTCTTTCTTGCCATATTAATTACTGTTAAAGCAAGAATTTCTATAAAAATTGAATCTGGAAGAAAGCTATCTGACGTAATCATAAGACATGCAGGTACTGATGAAGCTGTAATAGGAGATAGAGAAATAGAGCTATTCAAAATCGACACGAATAATTTAAAACGAGCTGTTAGTGCCAGATACAATAAAATGCCTACTGACGTTTTTCTCAAAAGTCCGACACCTTGGGGTGACCTATACGAAAGATATCAATGGAAACAGGTAACGCGGGTAATGAGAATTAAATCTACTAAATTGGTAGGCACCTCAATTAAAACTATTGTAGTGTTAAAACAAAATTTTGACAATTTCTCCCGTAAAACTATCACAGTGAATGCTGGAATTAGTCAAACTGTTCAAAATACAATTTCCACCTCTTGGACACGTACTAGGCAGATATCTGTGTCGCAAGCAATCGAATATGACGTGAATGTTATAGTGGCCAAAATAGGGGGAATGACGACTTTATCGTTCAGCTCAACAGTTGGTAGGAGTGAAGAGAAATCAGAGGCTGTGGTGCTAGCAACAAGTAGTAGTGTGGAAACGCAGTTGACGCCAGGACAGTCAGCTACAGCAGTTCTATCTGCAACCCGAAGCACGATGACCATAGAAGTTGTATTTGCTGTAACTTTACACGGTAATGTAGCTGTGAATTTTAAAAAAAGGTATAACGGACACCACTTCTGGGCACCAACGATTGAAAATGTGCTGAGAAATGGAAATTTGCCAAGGGAAGTGACATTTGTAGAAAGCATAGAGATTGGTCTATTTAGTGACGCGTCTGTGCAAGTGTTTGATAAAAAAACAGGGGCGGCGTTGAATTAATGAATAAACCTTTTTTCATGTTAAAGTCTGTTTAGTTAAGCTTCGTTGAGATTAATAATAAACATATTGAGAAAATATTGAATATTTTTTTGGTATCAGCTGACACACGAATGTCGTCAATATACTTTAATACTGTTTATCATATTATATGATTTATGTAATCTATTATTTAGTAAATGAAATTTATTGACACTAAATTGTATTTATTGACGTAAATACTTAGTACTTACTATTAAAATTATCTGTAATTTTTATTAACACATGAAGCAAAAAACTAATTATTGACTAGTTTAGTTAATATATATATTATATATATATATATATATATATATATATATATATATATATATATATATATATATATATGTGCACACACACACACACACATTTCTGCGAACGCCAAAACTCCGAGCACCACGTTCGCCGAAGCACTCCGAGCACCAGACCTAAGCCGAGTCCCTTCCTAACTGGTCGACACCCTTCCTAACTGGGCGAGTCACTTCCGGTCTCTTAGTAGCGCTTCTCACCTGGCTCGGAAGATGAGTACCGTATTATACAACGGTACCTCTCCGAGCTGAAAAAATCAGAGAGGATCTCCTGGTTCTCTTACTCGCTGCCATCGGAGATGAGTAAGAAGGTAGCGATAAGAGGACTACCAGTGACTATGACGGGGGAAGAAATTATGGAGGCGCTGACGGAGAAGGGATTCCAGCCTGAGTTCGTCCGCCCCATTAGAGCTAAGAAAGGCCGGCCAGGCTGTATATATTTGTTATCCTAGCCAACACGCCAAACCTCATACCCGGAATATACGAGAAGTCGGAGCTCATGTGTAAAAGTTGGCGTAAAGCGTGGCGTAGTAAGAAGGGACCTGCACAATGTCACCGCTGTCAAGCCTTCCGCCATTATAGCCACGGTTGTCACCGTCGGCCAGCGTGCGTACGATGCGGCGAGGAGCATTTTGCGCGCGACTGCTCACGCCCACTGGAAGAACCTGCCACCAGCGCAAACTGCGGCGGCCCACACCTCACCAGAAAATTAACCGATTAACATGCTTTAATCTAATAATAATCACTAATGAAGTAACATATCTACTGCCTTAAGTTCCAAGAAAAAACATATCAAGAAACGTGACAGTATGTAATAAGAAATAGGAAAAATTTTGGTAAATTGTTAGATCCTATTTACATTATAGTATTTGAATAACTTGACTACCTTCCCTTGCACTATTTGATTTTCTTTGTGTTAGCATAAGTTACATATAGTGTAGTAATATGTGTCACTGTAATTACGAGTACGTCATTTGATATTGTTTCCATTATCGATTGTATTAAGTGGCGGTAGTGTGCTGCGTCTTTTCCGGTAGATTTCCAATATAAGCACAAACGACACGGCACTCGTGTTCATTACGTTCTAAGATATTGTCAAGACAACTTGTCATTATAATTCATATTTCAATATTGTGACTACAAGAGTATATGTGTATATAACAAGTGTAAATATATTTATTGTAAAAGCTGGATTTTGTGTCTGATTTGTTGGTTCGCCTAACAGTTCAGAAGCGGGATTACGAAAGGATATACAAAATTTCCTGCCACGCTCATAAAGTGTAAGTAGACCATATATATATTCTTTTTTTTTCTTTTCTTTCATTTTTCTTACTCCTTAAAGATTAGCTGAATAATTTGTATGTAAATTGAGTTCTCTATAATTTTTAATTTTTCTATTCTGAATATAAGCAGAGTGTTGCTGTTCTAATTATAGTTTTTAGTTACTCTTATTTCTTTTACATCAAACAAACAACAAACGGATAAATTAAAGATCGTCAATGGAAATTTAATAAATAGTTTTAACAGTTAAATTCAAATTCAAATAAAAGTTTACTGATACATAGAAATCTTGTACTTCGAACTTTTCGTTGTGTGGTGATTGATAACCTTTATAACAGGCAGAGTGGTTTTTTTATGAAGGGAATTATTGGATAAATTTGGAAGGTTGGATAATTTGAGAATACACTGGATGATGTGCATACCTAAACATTTTCCATTTTATAGTACTTGCGTAACGTTTCAGTTTTGAGGGTAGTTGATAAATTTAGAATTTGAGATTGTTTAAGATATACTTTAAAAGAAGTATACAATTTCTTATAGCATTTACGTTGGTAGACGTGATCGATAGGATATTAGTTCTTTCAATAGAGTATTTACTTATACGGGTGAAAATTTAAAGATATTTGACACCATGATATTTCACACGTTTAAAGATATATGACATTCATTGGTCATGAATAATTTCAGTTATCAAGACTTTCTGGAATACTTATTTTGAAATATTTATA
>JAATLQ010016478.1:86241-98419 GCA_013421005.1 Heliconius erato x Heliconius himera | reverse complement strand
CTGCCGAATTCTGGAGGCATTGCGTGTTGAGTGGCAGAACTCAACGCCGCGCTTAACCTCGATACCAGAGCGAAGAAATGGAAATAGAAATTTAAGTAAATATTTCATCTCTTCGAGTGGGGATCGAACCCACAACCAGTCAGTTTTGCAGTCACACCTCGTGCCGCTGCGCCACGACCGGCCTCGTAAATCTTAAGTTATTTTATAAAAATCCGAGCGATTAGTTTAGACTCCTTTTTTAGTCTTAATGTCTAGAATCGATATAACACTTCCACACGCTCATGTTAATCGATATTAGTCGATTTATACATTTTAATTAAAAATTCTTAATTAAGTATAGGAAAATCATGAAGAAGGTTAAGGCCAGTCGTGGCGCAGGGGCAGTGCAGTTTACAGTTTGCAGTGCAGTTTCTTCACACTTAGTGAAGTGTGACTGTAAACGGGACCGGTTGTGGGTTCGATCCACGCTCGAGGAAATGAAATATTTATTTAAAATTATATTTCCATTTTTTCGCGAAGAAAAAGAAGCTTCGCTTCTGCGAAGAGGCCAGCTTCTTCATAATCGCACGTAACAAGGTAGGCAGAGGGAACCTAGTTCTAAGACATTTTGTTCACCACTTTCCTCCGTATTCTCGAGGCATTTCGTGTTGAGTGGCAGAACTCAACGCCACGCTTTGTCTTGTTACCAGAAAAGTGTTCTCTCTTTATTACCTTTATACATATAGCAACTAGTGAGGGCAATAGTGGCGCAGGGGCACAAGCGTGTGACTGTAAAATCGACTGGTTGTGGGTTTGATCGAGGATATTTTATATTTTCATTTCTTCGCTCTGGTATCGAGGCAAAGCGCGGCGTTGAATATTGCCACTCAACACGCAATGCCTCCAGGACTCGGCCATAAGTGGGGAACGAAGTATCTTAACACTAGTACAGTGTGTGTCAGAGTGTCTTAACAGTAGTAGTATCGTCCTCACTTTGCCCCTGCGCCATGACTGGCACACTGACTTTATCTATAAGCACATATATATGTATGTATGTAAAATCTATTAAAAATACATTGATAATTATTATTGTCATAGTTTTTTTTCTATAAAACTTCTTTTGCTAGTTATAACGACATAGTAAAAATTATTTAGCATAAATTATACGGCTGAGTGGTCCGTAAAAGGTTACTAATATGTAAAACATGTCTTTTGATTATAATTTATTAGAAATTAAGTAATTGACCATTGAGACGTAATTTAGGTGTACTTTTGAAGGTCGTAGGATCGAATCTTATTCAGAATAAATTTTTCAAAAGCTTTGTATTGTATATATTTTTTCTAAATTAACTAAGGGCTAACTAAACATAAATATAACGCAAAATCTAATTAATATTTCAACCAAATATCAGTCACTATAAATGTAGTAAAAGAAACAATAATAAAACGTATGTGTACATCTATATAAAGTAAAAACTGAGTGTAAAACAGAATATTAATATTATTCTTTTAACATAAAGCGTGAAACTATAATATAATATTTAAAAAAAATGTAATACAACAATATTGTAAGTACACTGATTTCTTACATAGAAACAATACCATATTTGCATAATATATAAAGTTATTTCAAAAGAAATATGCAGACATAAATATAAAATGTAACTTCCGGCCAATTATTCAACAGATAATATTCAAATTAGGCTCAAACTTTTAATTGTTGAATAATTTTATAGTTTATTGCTTAATTTAAGTTTCTAACCAATGCCATGGTTTATAAATAATTAGAGAAATTTGAATTTATTTTTTTCTAAATTCTTTCAATTTATTGTGAAACATTAAATCCCTAAAAATTGTATCCGCTGTAAAATTAGTTTTCATTATACAAATGTATACATAGTAATAGTAATAATAAATGTTTTAAAGTAGTTAAATAATTCATTTATTAAGTTTAAAAAACGCCTATAATTTAAACTGAATTGATACAAATACAATTGATACAAGAATTCGGCGGAAAGTGAGGAACGAGTGTTTTAATGGGAACGGAGTATCTTACCACTAGGTTCCCAGGTTCCCTCTGCCTACCCTGCTATCTGTAGATATACATAGTAAGTATATCTGTAGATATACATAGTAAGTAGACAACAAAAATTAATCGCTAAGTAATCGCCTCGCAACGCATAAAATTCAAACAAGGCGTGAATATAAAATAATAAAGCACAATAATTAAAAACATAATATAAACATAAAAAATAAACTCGGTCAGTACTTAAAGGCTTTTTACGATTATTGAGATGCATAATGGTCTACGCGAAGGTCACGGTTATTAATTGCTCGCATACATATTACAAGGTTTACGTTAAACTTCGATTCGATTGTTACATCTTATTAGGGTTCCGTATTTTAGAAAAAAGACGGAAGCGCTATATCGAGATTTTGTGGTAGTATAGTTGAAGTTAATATCTAATATTCAGGTCTATGGTCCCCTGGCGGATGGAAAAAATTAAGCTTCGAGGTCAACGCCATCAATAGATAAGAGCGTTTATGCATCGTATGAATGTGTACTCAAAACCTATAGGTTACTTTGCGTAGATCTACAATTAAGAAATTTGGCAAGAAGTGAAACTTACTTAAATCTAAAAATCTTATCGAGCTTATATTTGTAAATGATTTCATACAAAATTGGTGCATACTCCCGAAAACTTACGTATGTTAACTTTTATAAGTAATCTTCCCGTTGTTCTACAATCATGAAATGGGTACGAATCCCTCGATGGGCGAAACCGACTTACACTTGACCGATTTTTTTTATTTTATTTAATGGATTTGGTATTGAACCTTCATTTTGAATGAAAAATGACTAAGCAAGATTGTAAATATTGTTAGAGATTGATGCGTTCATATTTAATATTGTTAAATGTACTCGCATATTGTTTATTTCCTACTTAACCGTTAACTGCTTATGGTAACTATTTACTGTACCTAATATTTTTTATCGACTAAAATAATTGTAAAGATTATTTCTTTACTCTTTCATATTATTTAATTATGTAACCTCAATCAATAAAAAAACTCCTTTAAATCATTTCTCTTTTCACCCTACCTATAACTTGAAAACTAGTGAAAACTCAAACACAGCATTGTAATTTACCTAATACAAAAAAAATGGGACTAATAAAAAATACGTATAATAATAGTGAGACTGTCGTGACACAGCGGCACAGCGCCTTACAGAAAGCGCGACAGTTATGGATTCGATCCATTATTGGGGGAATGAATGAATCCTCTCCCCCAGTTCCTCGCTCTGAAAACGAGACAAAAAGCGGCGTTAATTTCCATCACTCAACATGCGATGTCACCAAAATTAGAGGGAATCTTAATATTGACTACCCTCTAGAAAATCTTAATTATCTAGAAAACTTATTTATCTAAAAAAGCGTGGCGTTGAATTCTGCCACTCATCACGCAATGCCTCCAGAATTCGGCAGAAAGTGGGGAACGGAGTGTCTTATGACACTAGGTTCCCTCTGCCTACCCTGCTGTGTGCGGGATACAGCGTGAAGCTGATTTATTTATTTTTTTACTACCCTCTGCCTTCCCTAATAAATGCAGGATACAAGGTAAAGCTAAAGAAATGATATAGACATGTGTGCTGACATCGATGAGAAGGGGGTACTGTACAAAGCGTTTTTTTTTTTCACATCGATTCTCATCAAGAGAAGTGATATAATTTAAACTTTACTAAAATATTTAAAAAAAGCCTCACAATTTATACATTTTTACAGGCGTACGTCTGCCATACTCGGCGATATGCAATCGTCTCTGGTGGCAGTTCCGGAACTTCCCGTTCTCTGATACAGAGAGTGTGTGCGTTTGGAAGACGGCACTGACGTTTGTAGACTCCGTATGCGAAGTATGGGGGCCGCTGTTACATGGCAGGACTTTGTTGATACTGTCCAGAGAGACTACCAGAGATCCGCAGAAGTTGGTGCGCATTTTGGCTGATTATCAGGTAAATTGGGAATTAAATGAAGGGACTATTATACAGAGTGGAGGCGTGCTACTGTAAGCGCGATAGGCTGCGAGTTTGATTCCCATTCGAGGAAGTGAAATATTTAATATTTTCATTTTCCTCACTCTGGTATAGAAGCAAAACGCGGCGTTGAGTTCCGTCACTCAACAAGTAATGCCTCCAGAATTCTGCGTTTTAAGATTAGGTTCCCAGGTTACGTTGTGTGTATACCACGTTGTATCCTACCCACAGCAGGGTAGGTAGAGGGCTACCTACCCTGCTGTGGGTAGGATACAACGTGGTGCTAAAAAAATTTCAATTGTATATTAATTCTCACTCGTATCTTTGCGTGCGTGGACTTTTTGACGTAAAATTCCGATCCTTCCCGTTCCCGTAGTAATCCCGAGAAATTCTCTCTTAATGCTCCTCTACACTCCCCTATCTGTTCAACAGTTTCATCTATGCGTTTGGTTTTTGGAATCAAATTTTTCGATGACTGGTCTACTTATCCACTTCAGAAAATAGCTTAGAACTCATCTACCTTATTTATTAGTTATTTTCCTCTATTTTAATTATTTATATTGTACAAATGAATTTATGTTGTAATTATAAAAATATGCTATTATATATCCTTTTATTTACCTTTAATTACTTAACAATTAAAATATTATCTTCATTATATTATATCAGTAAAATAATCGCTTTTTTATATTCATTTGTTTCCTTATTTGGGAGCATAAATAAAATAATCTAACTTATAATATAAAAAAAAAACATTGATTATTAATATTTTTTAATTGCTTCACATAACTATAATTACTATGCTTGTGGGTTCAGTTCCCACTTGGGGGAATTTATTATTTTCATTTCTACACTCTAGTAAGAACACAAACCGTGGTGTTGAGTTCCGCTACCCAACTCACAATATATTGAAATCTGGACTAATATTTTAATACTTTATAGTTATTCCTGCATTACCGATATTCATTTACATTTAATAATGTTAAAAATTTAACGTTTATTTCTAAAAAGAGTATTTTGAAAATTTTTTATTCATTCACGTTATTAAATAAATTAATTTTTACTACGTACTTGCATAATATATTTTATGATTACGTAGTTATACAATAACATAGATACTAAAGATATAACAATTAATATTTTTATTATTTTTAGATCGAACGGTTAGTGCTAGTGCCGACTCTTCTAAAATCAATATTGATGTATTTATCATTGAGTCCATCTGAAAGGCCCTTACAGCATCTCAAATTGTGGGTTTGCTCCGGAGAAACGCTCAGCAAGGAACTGGCAGCGCAGTTCTTCCAACATTTTAGCGATCAGAATGGGTATAAGTTGGCCAATTTCTATGGAAGCACTGAAGTTATGGGTGATGTCACCTATTTTGTTTTGGAGAAGGCTAGTCAGTTGGACATGTTCCCTACTATACCGATTGGTAAGTTAATACATTATTATAATGAAAAGCAATTTCTATACTTATAACATATGTTTTATTTTGTAATTTGTCGAAAAGAGGGAAAATAGAGAGCAGAGTGTTTGTATCTGACACCTAATGATTTTCATTATGTTATGTATAATGTTTGTATATGTATATGGATGAATCGCAGAGCCTTAACATGAGTTTAATTTAATACTTTACATATAGAGTTTCTTTATTTTTTTGCTCCATTGTATTCTGCACATAGCACAGTACACATAGGGAACCTGGGTAGCTAGTGTTAAGACACTCCGTTTCCGTGCCGTGGGGCACGAGTTCCTGCCGAATTTTGGGGGCATTGTATGTAGACTGGCGAAATTTAACGCCGCGCTTTGCCTCTGCTCTGTCTCATTACCAGAGTGAAGAAATTAAAATATTAAATATTTCATTTCCTCGAGTGGGAAATGAACCCACAACCTTGTGGCGCTGCGCCACAGTAGAGTTTCTATATAGTAGAAAAACTGATAAAACACATTTGTTCTTAGGAGCGCCTTTAGATAACTGCGCAGTATACCTCTTAGACGAAGAGATGAATCCTTCCCGGGAGTCGGAGCCGGGAGAGGTGTGGGTGTCCGGGAGGAACTTAGCCAAAGGATATGTCGGAGGACAAGGATCAGATAAATTTTGCGACAACCCCCACGCTTCTCATCCTGGTATGTGTGGCTGTTTAGATCATTTCCATAATTTACGATATTTATGTATTCCATTATTTAGAATGGAAATGCAAAAGAAAATAGGTCGACCTACGTACATAAAGTACCTAAAGCCCCATTCTAAGAGGCGCTAGTTCTAATCAAAAGTTGAGAAATAATAGATGAAATATTCGTATAAAAAAATTTTTTGCAATTAAAAATAACATTTATTAGAAATAAATTTATTTGCTACACTTCCTATTTCTGCAGCGCAATAAAACATTAAAAATATATTTAAATCTTTGAAATTATTATTTATATTTATAAGAAAACAATCAAATAAAATTACGTATATTAGCGAAATATATTCTATTCGGTCATATTTAACGTGTAAATAATAAAAAAAAATAAAAATAAAAAAAAATCAGTTTCACGCTGTATCCTGCACACAGCAGAGTAGACAGAGGGAACCTAGTGTTAAGACACTCCGTTCCCCACTTTCTGCCGAATTCTGGAGGCAATACGTGTTGAGTGAATGTAAAATAATTACTTATAATAAAAAAAATATTTTCATACAGATTTCGGTCGCCTATACCGTACCGGAGATTTCGGTATTTTGCACAAAGGCGTGATTCTATTCGCCGGCAGGACCGACGCGCAAGTGAAGATCAGAGGACATAGGGTCGATCTGACCGAGGTTGAACGAGCTGTGCAGAATATTAATGGCGTGGAAAAAGGTAATCAATTTAAATCGGTTTCCCAAATTAGGGTAAACTTCATACGAAAATCTTATCTTAAACATAAATTATAATCTGTGAATGGAAATGGCATCTCAAGATCGCTGTCAAGATCGATCTCAGAATTGAGAGTGGTTTACAACGGGCCTTAGTACTTTAAACCAACATTTTTATTCATTCCAGTTTTATAGATAAGTTTGGTTAAGTAACATTTACTCCTGTTAATAATTAACGAGCAAAGGTAAAGTTAAGCAAGATATTGACATTGTATCGCTACACCAACAATAGATTTAAAGTAAGGTATTTAGTTTTATAAATTTTTCATTTTATAAGTATTAGTCTAAAAAAATTTTTTTCTACCACCAAAAAGTTAATGTGTTAACATTAATAAATAAATTGATGAAGGAAAAAACACTATATAATTATCGTGGGCGTATCTAGATATTTTCTAGATGAGGTCTGGACTTTTGCTTTAAACAGGTATGTTTTTTTTATTTTTAAAGCATTTTTTTCAGCAGCAGTCGTGGCGCAGGGGCATAAAGTGTGACTGTAAAACCGACTGGCTGTGGGTTCGATCCCCACTCGAGGAGATGAAATATTTACTTAAATTTATATTTCCTTTTATTCGCTCTGGTGTCTAGGCAAAGCGCGGCGTTGAGTTCTGCCACTGAACATGCAATGCCTCCAGAATGCAGAAAGAAGGCAGAAAGTGGGGAGCGGAGTGTCTTACACTAGGTTTCCTCTGCCTACCCTGCAGTGTGCGGGACACATTGTGGTGCTGAGTTATTTATTTTTTATTTTATTAAAAATTCTAGGTTGGATTCCCCCAAACAGACAGCCAGACAGGGCCAAATCACAATATTTTATATAATTTAATGCAATATTTTATACAATTTATTATATTATTATATAAAGAATTTATTTACAGCTGTAGTCCTGTGCTACGGACTAGTAACGGGAAATCCAGAAATACTGGCGTTTGTTACTATAGAAGATAGCGCGCGTCTGTCCGGACACCATATCGAGGCGGCTTTGAAGAATTCTCTCACACAGTATATGATACCGCAGGTAACAAATTTCATATATCACTTCATTTTTTTCACGTTTTTAGGAAGAAATCTAGTGATATATTAGTTCGTCTAAGTAATTATAAACATTAGGAGCAGCAAATATTTTAAATACTAAGTATGCATTATTTTATTTTAACATTGGTCTTACCAAACTTATTTTTTTTTAATTAATGTAAGCATCATCTGGTGATGGTTGAGGCCAGTCATGGAGAGTCGCGCAAAGGCGGCACGACCTTCGGACCTTTAATCTCGAAGAAATTAAATATTTAATATAGTGTTGAGCCAAAGCGCGGCGCGGAATTTGGGCAAAAAATGGGGAAAGGTAGTCTTAATAGAAGCGGGATGTCTCAACACTAGCTTCTCAGGTTCCCTCTGCCTACCCTACTATGTGCGGATATAGCGTGAAGCTGAAAAAAGATCGTCTGGTGGATCCACAACCATCTGGAAAATCTCAGTCAGGCAGTCTCTAAGAACACAATTATATTTAAAACTTTAAAGAATTAATATTTTTATTACATATATTTTTATAATTTTAGGTAATCGTAATAGAGAAGATTCCGCTACTTGTCAACGGCAAAGTAGACAGACAGGGTCTGTTGAAAATGTATGAAAATACTAATAATAATGGTAAGAAATATACATACATATATATACATACATGCTATAAATTTTTTTTTATAAAACTTAGTTTGAAATCATTTTTAAAATTTAAACATCATTGCCTTTGATCAATTGTATAGAGTATAGTTGATCGAAGATGATTTCATATTTCATTTAATTTGTTAAAACATCTATATATAAATACAATTTACATAAATATATTTACAAAATAAATAAAAGATTTTTTTAAGCTTTCACCAATTTGAATCTATCATAAGCAGATTTTCTAATTTTTTATTTTAGCAATCAAACTTTAAAAATATCATTTTTTTCTATGGTTTATTTTATCTAAAAAATAAATTACCTAAGATCTCCTATATCATTTTAATAGCAAAATGTCTATATGATATATTATTGGTTGCAATATGATATTTTATCATGTTTAGCTACTCACTTTTCCCATATATAGCAGGATGAACTTTAACACACTCTGTTCCCCGCACTCCGGCTCCGCCCAAGTTTAATTTTTACCTATTGTTACAATTGTCTGTTGAATGGCGGAAATCTACTTCTCATTTTATCTTGTGATCAGATTAAGAAAATGAAAATAGCTCAATCCCCCGACTGTGAATCGAACCCACAATCATCGCATTTACATTCAAATTATATTCACAGCGGCACTGCTACGACGGCCCCATTGTTTGTTACTGTCTTAATAGGCATATTACTTTGTTCTAATACATATATAAATTAATTAAAAAGACCTTTATTTTATAGCTTTACAAGTTAATATTATCAAACTATTGTAGAGCATTTAAATTAATTATTATAATTTTCATAATTGTAATTACTTAATTGATTGATATCCTAAGTAAATCAATGGCAAAAGAAAAATACTTTTGTCTTTCTGTTTTATTATATTTTACATTGGCCAAGAAAATCATGAGTCAAACCAAATAAAAATTAAAATTAAATTGAAGGTTGAATAGAAATATAGTACTAGTTTTAATACAAATATCAAAATTTAAAAATTGAATTTAATTTTATTAAGAAATTGTTGTTTTTCTATCTTCGCATAGGGTCTAGATTATATAGATGAATCTAGGGATTATTGTTGCTTTTTACTTTTGGTTTATTTAGAGAAATTACAAGTCACGATTCCTCCACTAGTACCTACGCAAAAAAGCATTTAAAAATTTCCTATTTTACAAATATTAATAGTTTTGTAAATATTATCACATAACAAAATCCTAAAAACAAAATGTTGACTACACAATTTCTTACATACGAGTATACAACAAAATTTTACAATGTACTACCTACACAAAATAAGTAAGTGTATTTTCAATAAACTTTCAGATGACGCAGAAATCCCCCTCGAGATGGACTATACAGGCATTAGTCCACAAGATCTGGACTCAGCCAGAGTGTTGTTCGAAACCGTGGGAGAGGTGCTGGGGAGGTCCGTGAGAGGAGTCATGTCAGTCAGAGTTGGTTTCTACGAATTGGGTGGAAATTCATTGAATTCAATTTACACTATTACTAGATTGAGAGATAAGGGATATTATATTGGTGAGTAGTTCTTTTATATTAAGTTATTAATACACAACAAATAACACTAGCTTTTATTTGCGGCTTTGCTCGCGTGTTTATATAAAACCAACTAACTTAGATTCCACAGCAAAAAGGAAATGAGCTAATACTGCTTAGGCGGAAGTGCTTTTAAATGAAATAGGTTTACACTTCCACCAATAGTATTTCGTAATTACTTCGCTCCTGCTACTTCTTTCCGAATACTTTTTGGTGAATATACAAGTATGTACCTAGTTTACTCTAGCGTAGTCCTTAATGAGTCCGCTCCGCTCGCCGACAAGACCGAGCTTAAGATCGCAGCTCCGGGGACAGTGAGTTACTTTGAAACAATTAACATGGTGTAGACTTCCTAAATAAATGGATTATCTAACACGAAAACATTTTTTGAGCTTAAACAAGAAGTTAATGAGATTACTACGTTCAAACAAATATACTCTTTGTAATTGCTAGTATAAATGTAATGTGTCTCTTTTTTATTAGCGTTTAGTAGGAAAGGAACTCAACGCCGTGCTTTGTCTTGTAGCCAGAGCGAGAAAATGAAAATAATTTATTTCCCTGAATGGGAATCGAACAACCGACGTGTTTCCATCTCGACGTTGTGCCGCTGCACCACGACGGCTTCAAATCATCTTATTTATTTTTATTACTATGCCATAATTATTTATATAAATATTTAATTTGTTTTAGAAATCAGTGACTTCCTGGGTTCAAAGAATCTAGGAGAAGTGTTATCACATCTGACGACACATCCGGAGAACTCTTCTCATAATGAACGTGACAATTTTTCAGTGCACTCTATGCGGCAGGATCACAAGGAGAGAGTTATTGAGTGAGTTTTTACATTTTGAAATAATTCTATATATTTTAGTCGCCCTCTCGCGGCTTCGCTTCAACTATGCGAATATTTATTTTATATTATTTAAGGGAAATTTTATTAATTATTTTTATAACTATACCTATACTGTTATGCCCCAGATAAATCGTAATCATAATTGTTCGAGAATTGTTCGCAAGAATTGACGTGTGTCTTAAAAAAATTGTTTAATTATTTCACATCTATCGAGGTAGGCTGCAAGTACACGCCGCACTGCAAACACGTTTTCCTGCATAAATCGTGTTTCCGCGGGAATTAAGGTATTAAAAATAGCTTTAGTACTAGTTTAAGAGCTTATCAGCTCTCATAAAAATAGATTCAGTTATTTCGGAGATTAGCCCGGACAAACAGAAAGACAGACAAAAATTCGTAAAGTTTTTTAATTGAAACCATCGGTGGGCGAGTATGACTCGCACTGGACCACATTTTTTTTGTAATTGTTAATGGCATAGGTATCTTATTTTTAAATGTATTTCGTCGTCCATTTTTCTTAATATTCTTATTAAAGAAAATCACTTTAAATAATTAATGTTGTTTTGAATTTAAACATAATCAATTAAGGTTAATAAATAATTACCTCTCCACAGAATGATAGTATCATCATTCTACGAAAAGGCCGAATTGGAACAATTTGTACGGCACGAAATCGAACCCCGGGACTACGCCATGTGCATCGACGCCTGCTGGGAGCCGCTGCTGGTGGCCGACTTGAGTGTTGTTTTGGAGGATCGTGAGTTATATTTATAAATAGAGACCCGCTTGCGGCTTCGCCCGCTTGAACTACACAATTATTTGTTTACTGACCATAATTAGCGTCGTGTTCTTATTTAAGAACTAACATTTAAAGACAACATCCATATATTGAAAACTAAAGTTTCGGCCAATTTAATTACAAAAATGTAGTAATTTTTCACAAACTAAATATTTAAAATGAATAAATAAAATAAAAAAAAATAAATCAGCTTCACGCTGTATCCCGCACACAGCAGGGTAGGCAGAGGGAACCTAGTGTTAAGACACTCCGTTCCCCACTTTCTGCCGAATTCTGGAGGCATTGCGTGTTGAGTGGCAGAACTCAACGCCGCGCTTAACCTCGACACCAGAGCGAAGAAATGGAAATATAAATTTAAGTAAATATTTCATCTCCTCGAGTGGGGATCGAACCCACAACCAGTCGGTTTTACAG
>JAATLQ010016478.1:33207-86231 GCA_013421005.1 Heliconius erato x Heliconius himera | reverse complement strand
AAAAAAATAAATCAGCTTCACGCTGTATCCCGCACACAGCAGGGTAGGCAGAGGGAACCTAGTGTTAAGACACTCCGTTCCCCACTTTCTGCCGAATTCTGGAGGCATTGCGTGTTGAGTGGCAGAACTCAACGCCGCGCTTAACCTCGACACCAGAGCGAAGAAATGGAAATATAAATTTAAGTAAATATTTCATCTCCTCGAGTGGGGATCGAACCCACAACCAGTCGGTTTTACAGGCACACCTTGTGCCGCTGCGCCACGACCGGCCTCAATATAAATTTTTATTTATGAACCAATTTAAAAAAGTAACACTAAATGTTAAGGGAAGATGGCAAAATACAATAATCAAAATTGTATATAAATCAGTTAAGCCGTTGCTGAGATTACCGTGCACAAACGCTCAGATAAAGACTAACCAACATTGATCAAAATGTTAACCTAACGTAACTTAACTTTGCTTCACGCATTATCCCTAGTGGGGTAGGCAGAGAGAACGGAGCCCCAAACGCTACGGTCTCTACATACCTCTTTCGCCTCGTCCACTGTTATCAACCTCTTCATACATGCCCTCCGAGGGGTCCTCATGCTTTTTATGTGATCTTCCTCCAGTATCTTTGATACTGTGTTTTCGAAGGTCAACCGAGGTCTCCCCCTATCCCTCTTACCACCCACTTTTCCAACATAAATCTTTTTTGCCATTCTTTCATCACTCATTCGTTCGACGTGCCCAAACCAGCTGGGCACGTTCTTCTTCATTCTCACTGTGACATCCTCGCTAGTACCTGCCATTCTGTGTATCTCTTCATTGCGGATTCGATCAGCTAAACTGACTCCGCGTGTCCTACGAAGAGATCGCATCTCCACAGCATTCATCTTTCTTTCAGTCTTCTTCTGTAATGCCCACGTTTCGCTGCCGTATAACAGTGTCGGTACCAACACTGCATTGTGTACGGCCAAACGCGAAGCTGTACTGACGTTTCGTTGTCTCATCAATGCAGCTAAGGCTCCGTTAACCTCGTATCTTCCATCTCTACTGAACATACTTCCCAAATATACCACTTCATTCACTTGTTCTAATGAAAATGTTAAAATTCCATTAAATAAATTATTAACAAATATCTCCCATAATAGATTTTCTCATAAATCTTTCATGTACAGACAACGATAATTTACAATTTTATTGTATGTATAGATAAATATTGTAATATTTATTATTGTAAACGGTATCTGTATAATTTATAAGTCATAGGCTTTGTGCTTTTACTGTGGTAATGATAAAATAAGATAGAGAGAAAAGAGAGAAAAAACAAAAATTAATTATGATTCAATTTATTTACAAAGATTTCCATTTTAAAGTTAGTAATAGTAGTGGTCAGTAGGAATACATATTTTAAAATTATTTATAACACAATTCAAAATGATTTTCTTGTTTATCAATCTGAATAGAAAAACATGTAGGGTAGATATTCTATTTTACTTCAGAATCTACATCTAATGTAAACATTTTAACTATGTTAAAAGTAAAAATAATGTAAAAAAAAGTATAACACAACTGAGTCCAATTAATAACACATATAAAGGTGGAAGCGTCAGCACCACTTTAAATGAAACCACAGTTTTAACTACTCTATAAAAGCCTAATACAATTTTTTTTTTTTTTCCAAAAATTAAGAAGTGTGTTTTTCAAACAAAATAAATAATAAAATTATTGTTTTGAAATCAAATGCCATTTGTAGACAATAATGTAAACAGTTAACAAACACTAACCTTTCAAAGTGGCAATGTCGCACTCGCCTCATTCAAGAAATCGAGTCGCAGCAACAAGCAAGCAAGGTATGTAGCTAATGGCAGCGAAGTGATGTTAAATCAATGCAACACTTAGGAATACACTTTACACACAATCACTTTTATCGATTTATTTGTCCACTTATTAGCTGTTAGGTTTTTAGATCTTCAAAGTTGCTTGCCTTGCTTTTGAATACATAAGTTGCATCTGCGTAACAAATGATATCTCACTTTACTCAGTAGATCCCCCTGCGCGGCTAAGTTCTTAATTTTATCGAAAGCACACTCAATTCTTTGACGGAGCTCGTCTTCTGTATGGACTTCTGACGCATAAACTTCCTTTTTTACTTGCCTCCACAAAAAAAAATCAAGCGGCGTGAGGTCCAGGGACCGAGCAGGCCACCGCCGAGGTCCATACCTTCCGATCCATTGTTTTCCAAATATGCTCGTGAGCGTGTTCCTAGCAAGCACTCCAGAGTCTGCTCCATCTAACTGAAACCACATCTTACGATATACGTCTAGGGGGATCTGGTCGACATATTCTGTTACGGGGCCACGTATGAGTTCTAAAAATTTCGTAATATTTAAATTACCGTCAATAAAAACTGGCCCTAGTATTTTATTTCGATGAATTCCAGCCCACACATTGACAGCAAATCTATATTGATCATTAGCTTCTCGACTTAGTTGTAAATTTTGTTCACTCCAAATGCCATTGTGAGTAAAAGTGCTCTCGTCAGTCCATAAAATATTAAATACAAAATTTGAGTCGATGATGACATTTTCTAGCAACAATTGGCAATATGCTACTCTGATAGGCCTGTCTCGTGGTAATAAAGCCTGAACTTTTGTGTATTTGAAGGGACGACGTTTGTTTTGTTTTAAAATTTTGTGTACCGTAAAGTGGTTTACTTGGAAGTGATTGGCTGTTCTGCGTAAACTGGACGTAGGATTTCTATCGAAATAATTTAAAATTTCAATTTCTCGGGCCATTGGTAATTCCTGTGACGAAACACGCTCTTGGTGTGCCACTAATGGTTGGTTTTCTCGGAGCCTTTGTACTGCCTTTATAAATGTACGATAATCTGACGGACATCTACGACTATTACCATACCTTTCTTGGTATGTTTGTAATGCGAGAGCTCCATTTTGCCGACATTCTCCATAAACTAAAATCATATCCATATACTCCGCAGAAGTAAAATGAGAATACGCCATTTTAAAACAAAAAACTAACTAAAAGTAAAAAAAAAACAATTGTCCAAATTTGTAAAGTAAATATCACAAAAACACAAATAATGATAATACAAATAATAATAAAAACACGTTATACACTAGAAAAAAAACGAAACAATTTAAAAAGACAAGCTGAAAGTCACGTATAGGTACTTTTATTACAAAGCAAAACACGAAACTACAAGTACCACCTGCTAAAACTAAAACTGTCAATTTCAGCATATAAGTTATAAAATTGGCATTACTATTTCCGCTAAGGGTAAAACAGGTAAATACCTATATCATATATCAATTACTATTTTATTTAATAAAAAACCATATCTGATTCTTTAAAAATCAATATTTTACCTCAAAATCGGAATACTAGTTTTAAATTGTAATAATTACGTTTATAGTAATAATTAATAAAAGAAAAATAATAAAATATTCATTTGAACTCTGTTGACATTACTGAAGTTTTAAATTTTTTAAATATAACATGGCGGAAAGTGACAGTCAGTACGTCATTCGAAAGTTAGCCCTCTTTATGTTTCGTGTCAGTGCTGCTATATCGCGCACGAATGATGTAATATAACACTATAGTTCATAATAAATACAAATTACACTTTTTACACATGTTTTGATATTGAAATGATTAATAAAATTATCAATACTATTTACAAATAATTTCTAAATAATAATTTATTTCGTATTGAATTTTCGTAGGTTCCCGTGTAACATTATAAATATTTAATTTTTATATGATTTTGTATCAAAATAATGAAAGAAATGTAAATAATAATAAAAAAATGAACGTACGTTCGAAAGTATTTTAAATAATAGCAGTACCAAATAAATACTATTTACACATTACAGTCACAGATAATTAAAAATCATTGTAATAGTTCTTAGTACATGGTACTGCTATTACTTAAAATACTTTCGAACGTACGTTCATTTTTTTATTATTATTTACATTTCTTTCATTATTTTGATACAAAATCATATAAAAATTAAAAATTTATACGTTTATTTTTTTATTTACTAAATAGACAATTACTTCGCGGCGCGGATGTCTTGTTGTTTACTTTATTTTGACGTCTTTAGATTTTGAGTGATTGTTAAGTGTTTTAAATTATTTGCATGTTGCTTAATATTAATTTTATCATTGTGACGAATATGGCATGTGATCATTGAGTATTTCTCTTAAATGTGAAACTATTGTGTGTCAGTATTTGAGTGTACCATCAAAAATACATTCTTTTAAGACTAGAAACGAGTTAAAAACTCCATATTACTTATGATAAAAATATTAGTGGTAGTAAAAGGAGAATGCGACGACGACGATGTAAAACTAATGTTAAATGTAAGTACCTATCCATCGTAGTTCAATATCATTTTGTGTGTTAAAAATTTTGAATATAACTTTGTGGGTGGTTTAATAAACATGCATAATTTCGAATTAATTTCATTATAAAGGAGATCTAATAAATTGTCTTAAAGTAGGATTTTATTAAATAATTTTAATAAGAGTTTTGAACGTTGTTTAGATTTATTATAAAAAATACGTAATTGCGTAACAAAGAACGAGAAATATCGTTCTTTCTCGTTCGGTTATGTGTTGTATGAATGAAAAGTAGAAGATCGGCAACGCTTAGTAGTATTTTTGTAGTAGTATGTGTATATGTGCGAAATGAAAAAAAATTCTAAGTCTAAACTGTTGAGTTATCTAGATTAATTTCCTTAGGTATGTATGGGTTTGAAATATTTTACCCTATATGCTGTTTCCGTAAAAGGAGCGCTGACACTTCCACCCTGTATATATAAATAAATAAGCGTTTATTCCGCAGCGTCCGGCACCCCCGTAGCAGTGGCTCTGAACTTCGACGCGCGCGACGAGCCCGACATCGCGCTGGGGGGAGGGCTCGCCAAGATCATGACGTTCCTGGAGTTTGTTGAAGGGTCGGTGAGAGATGCTGTGTTGCCGAAGGGGAAGGGTGAGTTTAAATTTTTTTTTTTAGCTTCACACTGTATCTCGCTATAGCAGGGTAGCAGAAGGGACCTGGGAAACTACTGTTATGACATTTACGTTCGCCATTTTTAGCGTATTCGTGAGGCATAAATAGCGGAGCTCAACACCACATTTTGCCTCGTTCACGTTTCTCGCCCCACCAGAACGAAGAAATGAAAATATTAAAATCTTATTTCATTACCCCAATCATAGGAATGGGAATCGAGCTCACAACCAACAACAGTCGCACGCTTGTGTCCGTGCGCCACGATGGACACTATACCCATCTAAATATACAGGCTGTAACGCGATCAACAGTTGCCTATGGGTAGAGGACCTCAGTACCTGTCCATTTCACCCCCATGTATATTCTAGAATTTGTTATATTCTAGAAATGTTTGTAATTTTTTGGAAAAAAATCACGATCAGTAATTATTTTTTGTATGTATAAATAGTTGTTAAAGTAGAAGGTACAAAAAAAATACTTGTAAAATATTCTTTCTAGTGCGTGTGAAAGT
This sequence comes from Heliconius erato x Heliconius himera, assembly GCA_013421005.1. Lineage (NCBI taxonomy): Eukaryota > Metazoa > Arthropoda > Insecta > Lepidoptera > Nymphalidae > Heliconius > Heliconius erato x Heliconius himera. The sequence goes on along the minus strand of JAATLQ010016478.1, from coordinate 80,699 downwards.
TAATATTAACCACCACCAAAGAGCATTAAACAATTCACGGCCACTTTGTCATTGTAAAGCTTTATAAAATTCAAATATTTGTACTCTATGAAATTATAGTAGATTGTTGAAAAATTAAAATAACTGTAGTATTGATTATTAATTACCTTTTCAGGCGCAATCCTCCATTCATTCATGATGGCGACAGATTCTCAATTATCAGCTCAGGACAATGTCTCCGTGATACAAGCGCTGGAACTAGCGACGGAGAGAGTGGCCAGAGAGAAGAGATTCAAAGGGGTATTTACTACTAATACCAGTCCTTTGACGCAGGTTAGTTATTTTTTTATAGTAATAGTTGTAAAAATCTTCAAACACCGAAGTGACATTTAATAGGGCTCTTCCAGTCCCTCAAGTACTTTAACATACGTTTGACATTGATGAGAGCTTCTCTAGCCCTCATTCATTTAACATGAAAAACATCGAAACAAAACAAAACGGATGATTAAATTCTCTGGTATAGTATATTTGTTTGTACATCATTATAATAATATATTTATTTTTTATATATATTTTAAGTTTAACGCTGTATCCCACATATAGGCAAGTAGGCAGAGGGAACCTAGCAATGAGACACTCCGTTTTTCACTCACGATCAAATTTCCGAGGCATTGTATATTGAGTGCCAGACCTCAACGCCACACTTTGTCTTGTTACCAGAGCAATGAAATGAACATAATTCATATAACCGAATGGGGTTCGAACCCACAATCGTCGCGGATATGTTCAAACTGATTATCTATATAAAATAATATATAATAAAATTAAAATTCCACAGCAACTAGGCACAGATGTTCTCGGATTCCAAACATTACTCGACTATCAAATAAACCAATATGTCGATCCTAATGGCGAAAGGACTTTCGGTCGAGCCCCCGACGACATGAGAGCGGTCGTCTGTTGGAAGACAGTTGAATAAGAAAAGAAAATTTGTATTATTATAACTAACCAATTTTTTTATGACATGTTTACTTTTTTATGTTATGAAATTAGTTACTTAAAAAAAATTGGTACTTTTTCTAAATTAACAAAAAATTGTTATGTGAAGATTATTTAATTGTTTTTGATACATTTTACTTAAGTCACGTATTTCATGATTATATATTCTTAAACAAAATTCTAGTTCATAAAAAAATACTATTTAGATCAGCATTGCCAAACTTTACCTTGAAGAAAAGCAAGATGTTAAAGTAAAAAATTGGGATTATTTCACCAAAAGCGGGATATAATATATATAAATAACAGTTGTTTGTATTACTTATCCAGTTATTGAGTGACAATTAGTTTAAAAAATATTAAATATATTATGTTTTAATGGCAAAACTATAATTACAACAGTTACTGTTTAGTTTACTCTGTACCTAGTTTAGGTAGTGCAGTCTTCGGAATCTCTAAGATTATCAATTACTTATAAAAAGTAAGAAATTAAAAATATTTTTTACAGTGTGTGTACATTTCACGAAAATCGCAACGTCTTGCCTTAATTGGAGCTTGGCTTATTTGGATATATGTTACTAATTTCATAACTTAAATTAAGCTTATTAAAAACAAATATTTTCAACATTCCATTTTAGAAAAAAATGTGTAATATGAAATTATTTAAGAACATCTATGTAACTGAACAACTCTACACACATCCGTTCCCTTTTTCCATAACATTATTTTTATTTTATTATTTAAGATTTTAAATTTATACAAAACCTAAAATAATTGTAGTACAAATTTATATTTTTAATTTGATTTTCAACCAGTTGTTTTATACCAGTTATGATTACCTCATTTATTTTGATTATGTATACATAATAAGAGTCTGATAAAATTATATAATTAAATTGCATTGTATATTAACGTCTCTAAGCATTCAATCAAAAAAAAACGTTGACAATAAATTTAATTTGGTTACTGCTTTGTTTATGCTTATAAAGCTCAACACTATTTCAAAATTATAACTTTTTAAATACGAATTCTCTTTTTTAAATAGTTTTATTTTTAAGCTGCACCAAAAACGTACATATTCATCGTAATATAAATAGAATAATTTTTTTTTGGTCAAGATTTTACGCGAGTAAAAGTTTATTAAAAATTTCTTATTATAATTGTGATAATAATAATTCACATTCAACTTTTTAATAACAAATTATTTTAATATTATAATTGTATTTCTTATGAGAATTGTGATAATTGTTTTTAGTTGTATTTAGTTTTAGTACAAACTAGGATATATTATTTCTAGTATATTAGAAAATTTTGGTCAGTATGATTGAAATTATAAGTTATACCTAATATTAATAATTATTAAAATAATATAAGGAAAAATTTCATAGTCTTATGAAGATTTATAATAAATTTGTGCTCAGGCACGAATGTCAGTAATAAACATAAAAGAAATCAAATATCTGTTGAAATATTATTATTTATTAAAAAAAAGTTTTGTGTAGCTGAAATAAGTATTTCAAAACCAATCATCTAATAAAAAAATGATTTTCAAAAGATTTTTTTGTTTTCTTAATAACAATAGGGAATACTTGAGATTTAAATTTGTTAATAAGAACTTATATTGTTATTTCGATAAAGCTATGATTATTCTACTTATGTAAGATACAATGTCAAAGACAAAAAATCTTATTAAAAAAATAACGAATTAGTATTTGTCGTTTATTGTCAGTGAAGATCTCTAGGAATAATTGTTAAATTTCTAGGTTAGAACAAACCATGTAATCTCAGTGTTGATTGTTTAATAAATGATGAAATTACCTTGTTCGTTTTATTTATCTTCAAGTTAAAAACTTACAATATGGTACAGACATGTACAATTAAAATTAACATTTTTTACCTATCCGCTTCACATGGACATCTCATACTTTATTTAATTATTTGATAGCGTTTGAAGGGCAGGAATGTAAATAAATAAGATTTTTTTTAAACATTTTAATTACTTTATTCAACGACTAAGTACATTTGACTAGAAAATGTTTTGTTTGTAGTAATAGACATTTACAATTACTCTTACACATTAAGTTCTTATATATCGACTAGAATTTAAGACAAATCTTTAAGAGGTGTTAGTTTTAATATATTAGTTAAAGCTAAAATTACTACAAACATTATAATGCTAAGAAATTTCCTACACACAGTTCTGTCAAATTAAAGTTATAATTGCCATTAATTTTACATAATATTAAGTAATTAGTTTATATTGCCAGAAATATAAATAAGGTTAAATTATTTCATAATATTATGTATGAATGAAGCCTCCCGAACAATAATAAACAACTAGCAAGTAAAACTTTTCGTAAGAAAATGATATAAAAAATTATGTTATAATAAATTATTTGATTCTTGAACAATAAGCTACTGTGTGTATTCAATTCAATGGCATTTATATTATAATTTAACTTAAATTATTATACATTTTCTGTGATACATATCTATATTTAGTTGCCTTTAGTAAATACAATGTAAATGAAACTTGAAAGTCAAGTATAAATGACAACCTTCTAGAAGGCATGTTAAATGTGTAAGAATAAAAATAATGTAATTTTCTATAATTATTTAATCCTATATAATAAACACGACGACTTTTGTTAGTAGATTTATTTGTAATTTAATTAAATAGTTATATATTTTATTAGTTATATTTTAAATAAGTAAATATCTATCGTTGTTTCGTGTTGTTTTATAAAAGCGTAACTCTGAAGTAAGTAGTAAGATCATTTGTTTTCGCAATTTTAGGGTTTTTTTATATAAATACAAAAAGTTATTCAACATTTTATGTTGAATTTACATTTCCTTTTAAAACTATTTGTATTTGTTAAATAACAATGCAAAACATATTTTAAGTAATATAAAATTTATTTTTAGATTCATCAATTTTAATCTTCCCAAGTTATATAATATGTAATCAACTGAAATAAAACTATTTTTTTAAACAAATACACCGCGAATATGTTATTATATTAGCTTTGAAGTCATTTCAAGTTACAAACAGCATATAAATAAAACAAAAACTTTTATTTAGCAAAAACAGCTAAAAAAGACAAGTTATTTATAAAAAAAGTTTAGCAAAACCAGGTTTTAACGGGTGGTTTAGAACCGTCAGTGTCTTGTCAAATTGGACCCACAGCATATTTGGCCAATTCAGATACATTATCAATTTCAGGCTTAATATAAGTTGTGTCAGTCATTATAGGCACGTAGTCGTCAGTACCGTCAGTCAAATCTAATATCTTATCGCATATATCATCATATTTGTTTATATTAGCTTGGTTTAGCAGTTTCAGCGATTCTTCTAAAGCTAAATGGGAACGAGTTTCGGGTGTAGGTCTGCCTTTGTCACATTTTCTATGGTGTAGGGAGTTTGTAGAATATGGCGGCGGTTGTGGACGATTGTAATTTGCAGCTAAATTTGTGGTTGATTTTGGACTATACGGCCGAGTTAGGCTGTTGTTTGGACTGAAATCATAAATATTATATGAGAAAAATAAGTATTGAAATTTGTTTTATTTAAATTATTTAAAATACAAAAATATTCGGTGATTAAATTTGTATATAAGGCAACGATTTCAACCGGCGCCTTTAGGAACTTTTGAGTAAGAGATTAAGTATTGGCCATACTACTCCTATATAATTTATAAATTCTATACATATTTCTTTAATTCTTAATCTTAATAACTTTTTAGAGGCATGTGGTCACGCAGGAGCATACTGTGGTTCATTTCCTACGCGAGGAACTGAAATATTTAATATTTTTTACTTCCTTGCTCTCGCAAAGCGCGGCTTGAGTTCCGCCACTCAACACACAATTCCTCCAGAACTCGGCAGGGCACGGGGCACGGAGTGTCTTAACACTAGGTTGCCTTTGCCTACTCTAAATGAATTGAAATAAAATGAATTGAAAATGTTAAACAATTCATTCCTACGAGTGGGAAACGAACCCACAACCGTCGAGTTTACAATGAGACGCTGTTCCACTGTGGCACAATCTAATTGTTTTATGTTGTACATATAATTATACAATAAAATGTTCCATACCTGATTCCCAAACTTTTATGACTGGTGTTATCTGCTTGAGTCTGTTCAGTGTTGCCAGTTCCGTATCTACATATTTCTACTTTTGCCACTTTTTGAGTTCTAAAAAGAAATAAATATGTAGTAATTCATATTTTAATATTTTTCATTTCATTGCTTATGATTTTGAGTTCTATACCTCATTAAGCATGTTAAATTATTTAGTTAATAGACACAAAATGAGACATAAGTACATATTCATTTAAAAATTATATATTCTTTAAAACAAAATTGCCATGTTATTGTTCTTAAAACTTCCGAACACTAATCAAGAAGGCATTATAATCAGTTATTTAGTTAGTGTTAATTAAATATTATCAATGAAACCGACTACTTTAACAGATTATAAAAAATAAAAACGTTAAATATTGAAATTTGGTGATTTTTTTGTAATTGTTCAATTTAGTTTATTAAAATTGTTAATATAACTATTATATTAGTTAACAATATGAAAGTAACACAATGTGTAAAGTTTTTAATTGTTATACATTTTTAAGTTATAGTTTTCAAAGTCAAACCTTCGATTTCTATAATCTTCACAAACATGATATATTTCGTCTAAAAACATTTCTGATACTGGATCACGCCTGAAAATGGTACATTTATTTTACAAGTACAATATATATAATAAAATCTTGGTTTTCTTTAATATAGCACTTACCTTTTATCATTTATGTAAGTAAGCTAACACAGTAATACTACTAATATATGAGTACCCACCTAGCACACTTGGCACACATGGCCGCTGACAGACCACCAACACACAACAACAACAACAGCACGGGAGCAGCGACAACAGAAGCGAGGCGGCGCGCCGTGCTGGCGGCGGGGAGGGCCCCCCTGCTGGGCGCGCTCCACGCGCCCGAGGCCGGGAGGGGAGGGGAGTGCGCGGTGTTAGACGGTATGGGGGTTAGGTACTCCACGTGTTCTGTTGTACGCGGCTTGTAAATTGTGTTGTACTGTAATGATAAAAATATATTAAAAATGTTATTATTGAATGCAATAATAGATGCATTCTATGCAGATATGTTTAGTTATATTTCATTTCATTAATTGTTATATACTTACTAATTCAAAACTACACCAGTCCAAAGTAAGTCCAGCATCTCTAAATAACCTTTCAACGGTCGTCCTCTTATATTCTCTGGGACAACTTGGAAGGCGGGACAGTGGCCGAACTTCTTCCCTCAACCTTTTCAATTCTGATGAAAACGGCATTGAGGAGCCAAGACGAATCACCAGACTGAGTAAACATTAAAAAACAATAAATTTAACTAAATAAAATAAATAATGAACGGTTCATTTGTTAAAAGATGTATTTTATAATATATTTTATTTTGCTTTTAATCAGTACTAGTGCATATGCTCTATAAGTACTAGTGGTAGTGAATACACTTAGAATTTGTATGACTTCTTCAATGATAACAAATTCTATTTTCAAATAAATTAACAAAAAAATGAATAGTTCAAATATATTTAGATTTACCTCAGAATAATGAAATGATAACAATTAATTGCACATAAGATTCGAATCTACAATCATTGCGTTAACAGTAAGAGGCTGTCACACTGTACCATGATGCATGATGATCATGTTCAAAAGCATGTGAAAATTTTGCTTCTCCATATTAAGCATTTTTTTAGCTTTACGCGCTGCGCCACGACTGGCCTCTATAAATCTATAAATATGCTGTTAAATGTTAAGATCTCATCTTACCCTTCTCCATCGCTAGGTTTTAGAGGTAGTCGGGCTCCTAGGTCGATAGCTGACGCGAGGAAAGTCGGGTACAAGTCTTTACTGCTCTCAGTCCATAATTTTGCTCTTAATATGTCTTTCAGACGTGTCATTCTGAAAGAAAAATTCCAATATGTAATTTATCAATCAGTTTTAGGATTTCGTACCTTTTGAGGAAGAAAGGAAACCTTACAAGATCACTTTGTTGTCCGTCCGTCTGACTGTCTGTCAAGAGCGTTTATCTCGGAAATGGTTCGAAATATCAAGTTGAAATTCAAATCATATACTCATATCTAGGGTCCCATGATTTCATTAAAAAATCGTATTTCTACATTTACTTAAAAAAAAAGATATGGCTGTTTATATAGCAAAAAACATGAATTTCGACATTATGAAGGGATTCAATATTAATAGGGTTCCGTAACTCATAAGGTAAAAACGGAACCCGTCCGTCCCTTTTTACTTTTACTTTAATGGTGTTGTCCGTCTGTCAAACCCGTTTATATGATGATCGCGTGGAAGCATCAAGCTTAAATTAATATCAAGTATTCAAATCTATAGTATCTTGAAGAACCGAAAAAATCTAACTTCGAACTAAGACAACGCAATCAAAAGATTTATGCATCATTTTTGCATAATCAAAACCTATATGCTTTCCTACAGTTATGAAATTTGGTACGAAGTGACAACTTATATAAATACAGAAAAATATCCGAAAAACTTAAAATCTATGGATATGTCATTGAAAAAATCATTAAACTTATACTTGTAGTTCATTTCATCCAATACCAGTGCAAACTTAAGTAAGCTAACTTTTATAAGATGTACTTCCCGTTGACCTACAATACTGAAATTGGTACGGAATTCTCGGAGGGCGAGTCTGACTCGCACTTAACAAGTTTTTTTATCTGGAAAAATTATATAAACTTGACCACCAGTTGTACCACTTGTATGGGATTGTACCAGTTTGTAGGATTCTTTCTCAAAAGACAAAATTGAAAGTGGATTGATCTATGAACTATGTTCTTATTAGATTATTTTCACACGTCCCCATAGAGTATAAAAAAATTTAAAATTAAATCAACTTCACGCTGTATCCCGCACACAGCAGGGTAGGCTGACGGAACCTAGTTTAAGACACTTCATTTCCCACTTTCCGCCAAATTTTGGAAGCATTGCGAGGAGAGCGAAGAAGTAGTAATATAAATTTTAATAAATATTTCATTTCCTGGAGTGGGGATCGAACTCACAACCGTCGCGTTACAGTCACACCCTTGTGCCCCGGGGCCACAACACTACATATAGAGATTAGTTATTCAGAAATATTATGCTATCAAAATATTCTCTAGTTAGTAGTCAAGGTTAGTATTACATAATAATACTTACCTATGTTCGTCCAATAAATCTTCTACATTTAGATTATCGATCTTCAATTCCACTTCGTGTGCCGCCATGTTTTCTTTGGGGTCGATAGTCAAAGTTAAAAGTACTCGTCTCGTTTCATAATCCTGCCGGTTTAAGCCTATCACTTCTATCTGGAATAATTATATTTGAATATATTGATTCAATTATTAAATCATCTTAATCTTTCCAGTCGCGGCGCTGTGGTACAAGCGTGCGACTGTAAACGCAATAGGTTGTGAGTTCGATTACCACTCGATGAAATGAAATATTTTCATTTCTCGCTCTGATAACGAGGCAAAGCGCGGCGTTGAGTTGCCCAATTTAACACGCGGTGTCTTCAGAATTCGGATTCGATATTTGCCTTTTTCGAGAAATTAGCAATATAAAAAAAATATTAAGAAATTCGATTCAATAAATGAAGTACAAACAAACACTATACGTAGAAATACACATACAAGCAAATCCATGAAAATAGGGCGTTTACAAAAAAAAACTAAATAGACACCTAACATAAATAAATAAACGAATGAGGGCATTCAAACCTTGTACTAGAAAATGAACTGTCGATCGATTGTTATGCTGCTTAGTAAGTTAGTAGTATAAAATATCAAATTACTACTACATTGGACTTCTACATGATTACTCATATTACGGGTATCGTAATTTAATAAAATTATATTTGTTATAACCTGTTCCTGTCTTGTAACCAGGTCAGTCGTGGCGCAGGGGCACAAGCGTGAGACTGTAGGCGCGATAGGTTGTGGGTTCGATTACCACTCGATGAAATGAAATATTTTCATGTCCTGGCTCTGATAACGAGGCAATGCGGGACGTTGAATTCCGCCATTCAACACGCAGTGCCTCCAGAATTCGGCGGAAAATGGGGAACAGAAGTGTCTTAATGGAAACAGTGTGTCTTAATACTAAGTTCTCAGGTTCCATCTGCCTACTGAGGTATGTGCGGAATACAGCGTAAACCAAAAAAATGTAATCATAAATCCCATTTGTCTCTTGTCAATATTAAACACACTCACTTTTGCTGAAGAGTGCTTGGTTCAACGCGCTAGTCTCGGGAAGTAGTGGTTCAAATTATTTTTTTTTTATATAATAGTTTATCAAGGAATTATATATAGAATACACGTTACATAACGATAATAATGTTCATATTATCCACTATACTTCGATTAAAGTTATTATATCACATACGCAACGCTTAGTAAGTCCCATTTGACCATACAGGTGAAACATGAGATAAAAGCTAATGAAAATACAAATAAAAAATAAAAACAAATAACCAGCTAAATTACTAAGACACTCACAGTAATCGGCGAGGCGGTGCCCCGAGGTGGAGTACCAAATATAAATCCTGAATGGTGTCTTCCACTGTAGATATATCGAAGCCAAGATGGTAGCTCCGGTTTGCCGATAAGAGACGCGTGGAAACGATATTGCTGATCAAATTCTGTTAATAGTCAAGCCAATATATACCTTACTAAAGTTATCATTAAAAGGAGGCACCTCGGGGCAAAGTGGAACAGCTCTAGTCGTGGGTTTGATCCTATCTCAGAGGAATAAATGGAGGCAAAGCAGCAACGGTAGTCGAGTTTTCCCACACACATGCTGCACTACAAGCAAGACCTCAAAAATTCTACGGTAAAAGTGGTTTTCCCAATATTTTTTTGTATACTACTGTATACAGAAAATGGGTAAAACTAAACAAAATATCAAATCTACTTTTGTTTAATGATATTTTATTTAAAAAAATTGTGATTTCATATATCACTCACTTCTGAATTTATAAACTTATGAAAAAATATTACGCGTGGGTGGCTTCCAACACTGAACTTTGGTATTTTGCGTTTAAAGACTGCTTTTAAATGTCATATTTAAATATAGCAGATAGAAAATAGTAAAACACTATCTTTTTTTCTACATGTATATGTCTTCTGTATTATGTGAAACTCGCAGGAAGAATATCTTCGAAATATTGAAAGTCTATTTTAAGCTACAATAAAGGCAAAAATTTTTCATAAACAAAAATCTTAATCCAAACAAAAAACGTACCCACAACCATCGTGTTCCTAATAAGCTTAAAATTAAGCATGTGCGTCACACAATAACACAATCAAAATAAGTAATAAAGAAAAAAAAAGTGGTTATCAAAATAACAAAAAAATACGTTAATTAGACTCACCTTGATAGGTCCAGTTAAATAAATTAGGACTTATCGGTATGGCGAACATTTCCGTCTCGACCGCGTTGTAAACATGACCTAATGACACTTTCGTAAATAATAAAAAACATAACAATGTCAACGTCATTTCCTGAAACAAATTGAAATTTAAATTAGTTTTACTTATATTGTATAAATGTGGAAGAAAGTTTGCGAGGATGGATGGATGTTTATTCCTGTTTCACCCAAAATCTACTAAACTAATTTAGATAAAAATTTACGATAATATAGTTTATAAAAATAACACAAAGGCTTCAAATTATGTAAAGATTTTATATAATTTGACTATAATATAGCAATAAGTTTGAGCGCTTCTTATTTATATTTACTTCCAAATAATAATTTTCTATGACGAATTTGCATGTTTATTTCTAAATAGTCAAAAGGTGCTAAATATAGTGTAGCTGTTTCTTTACTTACCGGTGGCTGAATGTGGAAAGAAACTGACCTAATTCACAATTATAGTCAAACTATCGATTTCCATGCTAAAATATTACAGCTAAAGGTTAGACTGTAGTGCAGCTGTAGACAAAATAGCGAGCGCACATGAGCAGAAGATACCGGCCTTACAGAGTTGTATTCAATTTGTTTACATTAAAATTATATTAAAATTAATAAACATTAATAACAACATTCTTATAATCATGATTTGACAATAATAAAATATAAATAAACTATCGTTTCACACATTTGAAATAAAAATATGAAAGAAACTTATCTTCCGCATACGTTTATAGACACTATGACGTTGGAATTTCTTGAACGCAAATTATAAATAAAGAAAAAAAATACATCCGTCACTAACCTGCGTATTTGTTGACAAACGGTTACGATTCACTTCCCATTTATTTACGTTTACGATAAAAATAAGCGAGTACGTCCCTGAACACTGGGCGTGACGTAAAGTACGAGCGACGTCATTGGTTAGCGACAGACTGTTTTTGTATTGAGTGCTACGTTCCGTTCTACGGGCACAGACTCACTAAATTTTTGCCTAAAAACTATTTTTTATGGGAAATATGTAATTTTTTTAACATTCCAAAATCTTAAGATAAATTAATTATATATTTAAATTTATTTAATACACAAGAAAATCAGTTAAATGGATATAACATTTTATTATTGTATACTATGGAATATTTTGTAGTTCGCACATAAAACTAAACGTCATCCATTCATTCATTTACAAATGTCACATACTTGAAAGGGCGAGGAGGGCGATTTTGCGATATCGGATAAAAATTGTTTAAGAGAATAAAATAATATTTGTAACCATAAAAATGTTATCAGCCGGACTCGCGCGTTGGGCGTTTACGCGCCCTTTTTACCGATCCGTCAGAATATAATATATTAATAATTATTTTTCCGGGCGATATTGTTTTCATTACTTTATCGGCATGTTGAAATTTAAAAAAATGGGTTCGGATAAAGTGCCGTTGTTGCTTGTGACCGCCAACGTAGGATCCATTTTCGAGGACGTAAGTATTGCTTCAATAAATCACGTAATTGTCGCCCTCACGTACTATGCCTGACATAATATATGCCTACCTACATTATATTAATTAAACGTTGCGCATGTGACACTGGTCTAATTTTGAAACAAGTGTTTTTCATGTCATTGCACGCAAATTGCCATTTGTCACGCTCACTTGGCCAGTTCAATTTTCAGCCCATTTTATACAATACTATATTTTATAAATTTTCTGTTCCTCATTTTCACCATATTTCAAACTCATGCTTTACCTTAAGAGTTGTCTTACCAAGAGATATATCTTTATATAATGTGTGCAAAGTTCCACTCATATTGACTTAAAAACATTTTTAGTAATTGCAAATCTTAGTTGCTGAAAGAAACAGTCAGAACAAATATCATAAATTGCTAATATTTTTTTCTTAAAGTGGTTATTAACACAATCCATGGTATTGATTACTAATATATTAATTAATAATAAAATGGAGTCCCGGAATTGATAAAATCCACTAAATGATGATATTTAAATGAAAATAATGATCTAATTTCACAAAACATTTTTAATTTAAAATCATTTTATTAATAAAAAAAATGAAACTAATCACAGACCCTTATCATATATATAGTAATTTGAATATATTCCCCATAACTATAATTAAATATAATTTACATATTTTGTCATACATTCATTGCTTTATTTTAACATAAATTAAATTGCTTCTTTTTAAGTGAAGCCTTGAAACTTTGATAACATTACCTTTTTTTAAATAAAAAATCTGCCTAATTAATAAAATTCAATGTCATTCATGCCTGTTATAATAGATCTTATGTTTTGAATTTTTACTTGTTCATCAATTTCAAGATAAATGTCATAATATAACATAATATATAACTCTTCAATTCACACCAAATTAAAGTAACAAAATTTACATAAAATTTCATAAAATATGATCTATGAATCTATTAAACTTACAAATTTTTTACCTTTTATTATGTTTTTGAATACCTCCAAATTAAAAGTAATTTATCCATAAGGTATGTACATTTTTAATATATATATTTTTTCAAACTTCACATTATACCTCACAACAGCAATGTAGAGCACAGGAAATATAATACACAAGACATTTTGTTCCCATCCCCGTCTTTCAAGTCATTGTATATTGAGTGGCAGAACTTTGAGTGCTTTACCATATTATGAAAACAAGTATATGAAAATATGAATTTCTTCTGAGTGGGTATCAAGTGTATAACCATCACATTTACAGTCAGTATTATTTTTTATAAAACAGTAATAATGTCAGGACTTTATCAACAGTTAATCAAACTTCATACAATGATTCACGCAAACAGGAAAACAAAAATAATTGCTCATATGTTAAAAAAAATTATAAATTTTTTTGTAGTTCAACATCAGATGTTTTCCTTGTTATTTATTTTAAATAATTTTGTAGTTTTTTAAAAATCTTTAGAATAAATTTTTGATATAACTAAATTATTATAATTATTATATTGTGAGAACAGTTTTGCTTTCATTAAATATTTCAATAAATCTTTTATTAGTTATTGTGTTAGTTATAATTTGTAAGAAAATATATTAATAATAAGTATGAATTTACTACTGTTACCATTATATTTCTTAACAGAAAAGGATATGTAAACATAGCATTAATCAGTTCACAAATGTTATTGCTCTCGTTCTGCTCAACACATAGGATTGGCACCCCCATGTAACAAAATAAATAATTTAAAGATTTTTTGCTTCACACTATCCCGCACACAGCAAGGCAGGCAGAGGGAACCTAGTGTTAAGATAATCCATTGGCCATTTTCCGCCGAATTGAGACAAACAGAGGCATTGTGTGTTGAGTGGCAAAACATATTTCATTTCCTCGAGTGGGAATCGAAACCACAACTTGTCGCGCTTACAGTTACACGGTTGTGCTGCGCCACGACTGGCTTCTCTGATATTTTCTATATAATAATAAACAGAACTTTCCTTTCTACCAAAATATGAAAATATTACGGTAAATATTTAATTTAGCTATTGTTTTAGCCGTCAGTAATGCTGCCAATATGGACGTCGGAGTTTCTTCAAGCGGTTTCCCGAATGGATCCCAAGTTTATTGCCTTGCATTTGCAAGAAGTTGGCGGCAAAGCATACGAGAAGTCGATGCAATATGTGCAAGATTTTGTGCAACGACTCTGCGACTGTCCAGAGTTGAGACTGTATGACAAGATTAGAATATACCTAGATGAAGATTTTAGTTCGCCGGAGAAATTTACTGTAAGTAATTTTACAGTATAGCCAGTAAGTCGTTGCCGCCTTGAAGATAGCCTTGTTAACCTTTTGAGCATTGAGCAATCTGAAAGGAAATAATCAAACTAAGAAAAATTCTATCCTAAAATCAAATCAAATTTCAGGACGGTCACGACTCTTCGATAGTACTATACTTATTTACCCTTTATTTAGGGTAGGCAGAAGATATGTAGTTTAATTAGACTGCATTCTTCTCTTACGACCGAATTATAGAAGTATTGAGCGTTGATTCTTAAGGCCGATACATAAGACCAGTGAAATTAATTTAACACATATATAAAAAGAAATTTATTTAAACTTGATCCCTAAAAGCAATGAATTTAATTTAGCAATCGCCCAAATGCGAATCGAACCCACAACCATCGTATATGCTTATACAGTCAGCCTCTGTTCCACTACGTCACAAAACCTTTTTTCATTTTAACGCAATTGGTTTATCATGGTTTCCATGTTTCAGAGATCCATGTTTTCTCTGTTCTCTTTGCGTACGATTTTGTTAAATACTGGAACACAGTGTTTAAATATTTGTATGTGTGTATTTGAACCCAAAACGATTATGTACGTAGAATTGTGACATCCTAGTACTACGCTACAAGCGCGTTGATATTTAGTAATGTAATACGATCGATATTAATTTAAATCTTTATAGGCAAATGCTAATTATATTATTAAGTAAAACTACTCTTTAATGAATTTTTATCGCGTTTTCGTATAATTAAGTGTTTAATTTTTTTTAAAGCAATATTTCTAACGTTATTATGTATAGTCTGTGGTTACGGGTATTAAATTTGTACTTTTTTCCGCTTAGCTGGGGGAACAGATATTCTGGTGTTCTTGACTCTCTGTTCTCCGCATTCAAGCCAATTTCGGGATATCGATTGTTAAGTAGCGGTACTCAGCGCCGCCCTTTTCTTTCTGCCACCGCTTTTAGAGCCGTCTCTAAGCGGCTTCAATGACTTTTAGGTGAAAAAGTTATAATAACAAGAATAATTTGGCAAAGCTATAGAATTTGACGCAATTATAATATAGTATTGTCCAAATTTTACTTTTAACAAAACTTATAATCTTGTTCCATAATTTGTCGCAAATGTGCGTAAAATATTGATATCTATAGATTTCTTATGTTTGATTAAAAATATCTGTCTTAAATGTTATTCCTTAATCTATTTATATAAAAAGGCCATCGTGGCGGAGCGACTGATTGACAACCGTGACAGTAGTGGGTGGACCCTCTCACTCTTGTAATTAGACAAAGTGTGTAGGTGAGTTACGCCACTCACCACGCAATGTCTCGAAAATTCGGTAGAAAATGGGGACGGGATGTTTAGTACTAGATTTCCTCTGCCCGCCCTAAAATGCGAAGCTGCTTCCTCCTCTTTTAATATTATAGAAAGCAATACCAATATAAATGTTGATATAATGCCCATTAATTCGTGTATTGTTTGTGGTTTTACTTCCCACTAAAACAGATATTTCCCTCAATTTATGTAATTTGTTCAAAGTCTGTGGGAATTTACGTGTGTTGTGTTATTCTAATCCCGATTGCAGAGTTTTCTATTTAAATAAACACGCATTTAGGTACGTCTTGCTTTAAACAAGGGATAATAAACATTTTTAAAATGTTATTCCACATTTAGCAAAAAAAAAACATTTTTTTGGAAAACGTTTAAAAAAATTAACGTGGGTTTTGAACCAGCGCCTCTTTGTAACCATCCTTCACGTTATCAAACTTCACGAACCTTCTCATCACGTTATGTCGAAATAATAAACAGCTCTTACTTTATAGGAAAAATATGATGCAAAACAAAAGCGTGTCAAATGACACGGTATCTACGTCTAAATGTATGTATATGACGTCATAACACGTGAAAATGCTTAATTTTATTCTGTTGAAAAGCGGAAAATTTTAATTAAAATTATTTTTTGTTTGTCAACTATTTATTTTTTTAAAACTGGTCAAAAATCGTTTTAGCACAATGTCAAAAAATATCATAATCAGACGCAAATCGTAATTTAAATGAAAATAAGACCTACATAGAAAAATTGGCCACAGCATCTATTTATAAGTAAAAAAATATCATTGATTCCTCTCGAAGCGCACTGCACACCCCAGGCGGGTAAATTAACTGGAACTTTATTATAAATCTGGAAATAGAATGCGCGTTGGTTCGATCAATAATCGTCGGTTTCAATATAGACTAGGCGAGAAACGGAAAGAGCTGTAGGTAGTACCTATAGGTAGGTGGGTATTTTGTGTGTAGGTATGTTGTTTTTAACACATTGGAAGCTTGCTCTAACTCCTCTTTTCTATTAGTTTATGTTGGCATAAACATAGTGTCAGTGATTCGGTGTGGGTAGTCGTAATTTTGAAATGATTTTTGAAAATATTTGTCTTGGAACGAAAATTAAACTTATTAATAGTGGAATAACAGATTTTCATTGTAGATATTTCGACAAATTTTCAGCAATTCGGTCCGTTAGAGAGACAAACATTTGAAAAAATAACCTCCTTTTACAGAAGTCGGTTAACAGCTTCACATTTTTTCCCGCATAGCAGGCTACATACAGGTTTAACTGAAAGTGGCCGTAAAATTTTCGAGATATTACTTATTGAGTAGCGGAACCGAACGTTATACCATCGTCTACCAGAACGAGCAAATGTAAATAATTTAAATATACCGTAATAATTCTACTAAGGGGATCGAATCTACTACTATCGCTGTCGTCCGGCGTTTGTCTCACAGCACCATTACAAACATTTTAAAAATATATATCCCGGTCGTTGCACTTATTAAACCGCAAAAAAAAAAAAACAGTATTAGTACGACTTAAAATTAAAAATCCTCCTGTGGTGACGCACAGGTGCAATAAGAGTAACACTTAGTTAATTATTTTTATGATTAAAATATTTGTAAATATATATAAAGACATACATATTTTGAAGATGCCTATTTCATTTACCTTCACGCAGTATCCCGCATATTGCAAGGTAGGCAGAGAGAAAATGGGACCTATAATTTGAGACGCAACTTCAATTGGGAACGGAAGTGTCTTAATTTGATCGGAGTGGCTTAACACTACTCTAATTACGTTATCAATAAACTGAGAGTATAAGTTGAAATGACGGGATAGTTTAATCACTATGAGCGCTCTTCGGTCTCTCCCAAGGACTAGTTTCCAGTGACTTAATGTAGTGCATTATATAGATAACTATTATAATTATTATGTATACAAAAGTGTGCTAAATTACAGATTTATATATTTTTCAAATTAAACAATAAGATTTCCAAATTTTGTGGACTTTATCTGTTTTGTGTATATTATTTATTTTTCAGTCTTATTTATTTTTCAGTCTTAATGTTCTGTTATTTAAAAAATCTGGGTGAGTGCGGACTCCTATGCCCATGCTTTCGCCGCTCCAAATAAATAAATGAAAAGTGGAGAGAGTATTTTATGTGCAGCTTTCTTTAGCCATTCAGAAAAATTCGAAAAAGAGTGTGCTATAGTTAAAAAATTATAATGCACCTGTACAATTCAAACAGTGAAAAATCAACATATATATAAATTCTGAAGACTTAATTGGTTTTTCTATCTTTTTTTGTTTTGTACATATAGTTGGGTTTCCCCTGAAAATATATATTTTTTAAATCTTAATATTTTCAAAGTGTAGCGAAACACGCATTTGCTTGTATCTATGTAGCCTCATGATCTAATAAATGAAATAGTCTACTTTACTATACTATACTATACTATACGTTTTGAGAGTGGATGCCATAGAAATGTTGAAATCCGCACAGACGCGATTACCTTTGACTTAGTATCTCATGTAATGAGATTTTGTACAAAGTAGGTACATATGTATTCGATTTAAGTTAATTATGTTTTCTCACCTCAAGTATTGAAAATTGTGTCAATATTTTTCCGTCGCATTTAACAAGTGATATTTTTTTAGTTCTAGAGACATTTCGTTGAGTGGCGGAACTCAACGTCGCGCTTAGCCTTATGCCGTAGCAAGTAGATGAAATTATTTAATTTGTCATTCTCCCGAATAAGAAGATATCTACTTTTTTTTAACTTTACGCTTTTATCTTGCATAAAGTTAACAAGGAAACAAGATACTCCGTTCCTCACTCTCCGCCGAATGTTAAAAATAAAATTTCCCCGATTGGGAATCGAACTCACAACCGTCGCACTTAATGTCAGACACTGGGCTCCTGCGCCACAACGGCCCACAAAGATACTCTGATGAGAAGAATAATTCATAAACATCTTTAAAAACTTACCGTCTTAATTTATTTTAGCAAAAATATATTAAGGAAGAAATAATAAATATTGTCACATTTAAAGTTACTAAGTTAAATCATTTATAAAATTGTAAACATTAATACTATATAAGATTATCTAGATTTCCGATTTGTTTAATTCTAAACTGTATGACTCATCAAACCATACATATTTCTATGAAAGAGAGAGGCTATAGGATGTTATGTTATGATTTGATTATATTGTAATTATCATTCTACTACATCATAAATATTTTATTAAGATTACTTTATTCTCTTTATAATTGCAAACCGCATATTACGCAGGTACCTCGCTCGCGGCTTCGCCGGTTTGCACTGAACTATTATTTATTCACTCAAAAAATGAAATCAGCTTCACGCTGTATCCCACACACAGCAGGTTAGGCTGAAGTAACCCTAGTATTAAGACACTCCGTTCCCCACTTTTCCCGAATTCTGGAGGCATTACGTGTTGACTGGAGAAACTCACGCCGCGCTTTTCCTCGACACTAGAGCGAAAAAATGGAAATATAAATTTAAATAAATATTTCATTTCCTCGAGTGGGATTCAAACCCACAACCAGTCTCGCCTCGAATTGCCTTAATATTTCACAATACATACATGCAGCAGATTTATGGTTAACAATTTTATTTATTAAAATGTTTTGAATTTATATATTTTTTTTATTTATGAATGTAATAAAATAAACACTAAATACTAAGGCAACTATACAAAAATACGACAATGAAAGTCTTTTCTGAGATCAGATTAAAATAAAAAAACATTATTTAGGACCTACTTCTTCGGTAAATGCCCAAAATAATACATCTTCCATGTACAGACAGCGATCTGTTACATATTTATTATTTATATGTATATATATATATACAGATGTATAGAGCGTGTAGTCGTGGAATGTGGAAAGGAATGCCGCTTAAAGGACCAAATAAATCCGTTATGGATGTATGACGTAAAGCCATTGAACACTCACCTTTAAAGGAATTGTGCTAATTTTAATAGTTCTTTACTAAACAATAATGAAAGTATCTTGTCATTGTAAAAGCTACCTTAAAGACACTTCAATAAGGTACCTTATTGATATTGACATTTTATATTCATTTAAGTTCAAGACGAATTTTATTGAAAAAAATATATATAAATACATATATTGTAGTTAAAAAGGTATCGTAAAATATCATTCACGAAAATGCTAATGTGTCCCCACAATGGACGTCGCCTTGACGATTGTAATTTCTGAATAATTATATAATTAATCATGTTTTTCTTTTCATTTACGTATGTTTTAATTATGTTTAATAAATGATTGGTATTATTATATAGATTATTGAGGCTTGTCGTGACAGGTTCTGGATCGCCACTTAAGGAAATTAAATATTTAATATTTTCATTGCCTCGCTCTGGTAACGGGACGAAGCGCAGCGTTGAGTTATATCACTCAACACGCAATGCCCCCAAAATTCAGCGGAAAGTGGGGTACGGAGTGTCTTGACACAAGGTTCCATCTGCCTATCCTGCTGTGTGCGGGATTAATAAGTCGTTGTAGTCTGTGAGTTTATGAGCAAAACTAAGCAGTATGATTAAATGACAATTAATTTAAGTTTATAAGCACCTAATTTATTTGTTGGTGTTTTTGTTTTTGCATTTTTCCAAACGTTAGAAGATCTAAAAAATGGTACGGCATGTGCATGGATTCCATTTTTTACTACGTAACGTTGTAATACACTAGGCTAGACTAGGAAAAAAAATGAAAGGCCCCCCTACCACAATATAACTACCTCTTGGCAATGTGCTTGTAGCTACGAGCTAAGAACTACCGCAATGAACAAGGCACTCGCATTAAAATATACCGAACACTAATCGGTTCATTAATTCAGGAGCTACGGTACCCCAGACAGACAGACACGTCAAACTTACAACACCCCGCTCTTTGCGTCGGGAGTTATAAACTGGTAATATCAGTAGATTTTTAATACCCGGTATAATCGCTCGGTTCAATTAATGTTTATATTCAAAATACAGATACACCGTGGGCTTCAGAGCGAGTGTAGCTGAATAGCAAAATTATGTACGATCTAATTTTTTAGCTTCACGCTATATTCATCATTCAGTAGGGTAGGCAGACGGTACCTAGTATTTAAACATTTTTCCAATTTTCAAGATATTGTTAGTTGTTCCTTGTCTTCTAACCAAAACGAGCAAATGAAAATAATTAATTCCTTCCAGTAGGAATCGGATCCACAAACGTTGTGTTAACACTCAGGCCCCGTCCCGCTGCAACATGCCAGCCCCAATATATAGATCTAATGTATCTTCATATACTTTTTATATTATATATAACTATGGGTACTACAAGAAGAGGTGAACTCACTTAAACTTAACTTAGATTCACCTTAAATCCTTAGCGGGGTAGCCCGAGGTAGCGAAGGAGGTCTCGCAACTACACACATGTCCTAAGGTGGTCCTCATGCTTTTTAGGAGACTCCTCCAGTGTCTTTGATATTGTGTTTTCGAATGTCAACCGAGGTCTCCCCAGCCTCTCTTACCGTACAGGTAAAGGATAGGTGAACTAAATAAAATATAATATATCTACTATCGAGTTTACTTTATACTTAACTTACAAAGTATCACTTTTAAGAAATTTCTTTAATCATAATTTGCGATATGAATTTGTTTTGATATAACTTTCACTACACTTTCTCCGCTTTCTCCATAAGAGAAATGAGACACCTATATACATACAATAAATAAGTAATTTATAATACTTTTATATCCAACTAGAGGGCGCGCGCGGATTCGCCCGCTTATTAGAAGTGAATTCTAAAAAAACCACGAAACACGTGTTCAATAAAATATTTTTAACAGTCTGAATTTTAAATATTTATAAAAATCGGCGGCAATTTAAAGATTTTTCCATATAAACTATCAACCCCTTATTTGAACCCTTAGGGGGTGAATTCTTAAAAACCATAAAACACGTGCTCAATGAAATATTTTTAGGAGTCTGAATTTCAAATTTTATAAAAATCGGTAGAGATTAAAATTTTTATCCATACAAACTTTCAACTCCTATTTCATCCCTTTAGGGTTCAAATTTTTCAAATTCCCTTCTTAGTGGATGTCCAGAATATGAAAACAAACATCTGCCCAAATTTCACGTTTCTACCATCAGCGGTTACGGCTCTGCGTGCGTCTTACCTCAGTCAGTCAGCACAAGTCCTTTTATATATATAGATAATAATACATTGTTAATTTGCTACTACAATAAATCTTCCTAAAGGCCATTAATATAAAAAGTGTCAAAATCGTGGAATCTATAGTTCTTGTCTATATTCAAATTAGAAAAACGAATCTCAGGAACTACTGGTTTAAATTGAGAAATTAATATTTGTATGTTGTCCATTTATAGAGGAAAGCTTATAGGCTATATGTATATGTATATCACATGACCGACTGTACCTGCAATCGAGTTATCATCCGCACTTAAGGTCCATATTTATAAACCGCTCTCAAATCTATAATCGATCTTGAGATGCCATTTTAATAATCTGTGAACGAAAATGGCATCGCAAAATCGATATCATGAGTTGAGAGCGATTTATTAATACGGGCTTTAAAACATGTCATGTGTCACATACAACGAGTCGTTTCCATTTGACTACTCGGACAAAATCACCAGTAAATAATACTCACACAATACAGCTTCAGTTAGAACTTAGTGTTAAGACACTCCGTTCCCCACTTTCTGCCAAATTCTGGAGGCATTGCGTGTTGAGTGGCATAAATCAACGCCGAGCTTTGCTTCGACACCAGAGCGAAGAAATGGAAATATAAATTTATGTAAATATTTCATTTCCTTGAGTGGGAATCGAACCCACAACCAGTCCGTTTTACAGTCACACTTAGTGCCTCGCCTGGCCTAAAGTTAAAGATAGTTAAATTGAAAATATTTACAATTACATACCTCCATCAATGCAACATTTCAAGGCGTATCCTGGTGTTGTTTACTTTAATCATACGGACAATAACTAGTAAATCATAATATTAATAATAATCACGAATGTGCACAAGAAACGATTATTATACGATTACGTTTACGCATTATTCAATTGTATTGTTATATATTTTATTTTGTTTATATAAAGTTTGTTTGTTCTTCTATTTTATACGTGCGTAAAACAAAAGAGGTTATTACTATTTTTCTTCACAATGTCGCTCGTACAAAACACTTAGCAGGATAGGCAAAGGGTACCTGGGAACCTAGTGTTAAGATACTACGTGCACATTAAGACATTTCCGTTCGTCACTTTCCGCCAGTTTAATGTATTTTTTTACAGTTTCACGCGGTATCCCGCATGTAGCAGGGTAGTCTAGGGACTATCCTAGTGTTAAAAAATCCTGCATCCCATTTTTAACCGAATTCTGAAGTCATTGCGTGGTGAGTGGCGGAACTCAACGCCGCGCTTTGCCTTGACATCAGAGCGAAGAAATATTAAATATTTAATTTCCTCGGGTGGGAATCGGACCCACATTTTTCGCATTTGCAGTCACTCTCTTCTGCCCCTGGCCACAACGTTCCTCAAATGTATCGTTCTTAAATTATTATTAAACAATAATATATTTTATTTGAGATTTAAAATATTTATTTGATAAGTACGGTCGAGGAACCAGCTGTATAAAGTGTTTGGACAGACAAATGCTAGGACTTGTTAGACAAATTGAAAAACTTGACATATTTAACACAAGGTTTAAAGTGTTTGACCGTTTATAAAAAAAATCAATTGACGCAGAAATACTGCGACACACTGCAAAAGCAAGTGTTATGGGTTTCCACTCTTTAAAATAAAGGAACTTTCGTTTTTTTCGCCCTGGTATAACGACATAATTTCATAATTTTGAAATTGAGTAGTATGTGGGGAATGGAGAGTTAATATGTTATTTATTATTTTCATTTCCTAGTTCTGGTAACGAGGCAAAGTGAGGCGTTGAGTTTCGCCACTCAACACGCTATGCGTCCAGAATTCGGCAGAACGTGGGTAGCGGAAGTGTCCTAATAGTAACGGTGTGTCTTAACACTAAGTTCCCTCTGCCTACCATCCTATATGCGGATCTGCTATATCGTGAAGTTAAAAAATGTATAATAAAAAGATGTTAAAGCGGTGTTGAG
This sequence comes from Heliconius erato x Heliconius himera, assembly GCA_013421005.1. NCBI lineage: Eukaryota > Metazoa > Arthropoda > Insecta > Lepidoptera > Nymphalidae > Heliconius > Heliconius erato x Heliconius himera. Next base: position 56,961 of record JAATLQ010016478.1, on the reverse strand, counting down.
TTCCGCCAATGAATACGCAATGACTCGAGGATCGAGGAAAGTGGAGAACGGACTATTTAGCTTATCGCTACATTCCCGGCTACCGGTAGGTACCTATTGTAAATTTTCTCTACGTTAAAAGATATAAAATATTTTTTTATATTTCAGTATAAAATATTGTACTAAAAAATATGGTATTTATATTTTACAAAGAATATTAAAAACCATATCTAGGTCAGGTTAAAAGAGATTTATGTTAAAATGCATAACCTTGAGCTTTAAATTATTAAAGCTTAAGACGCTAGCGACATAACGTGAGACTTTTACCAGAATAATATACGAATATTATTACAGCTAGGTTCGTAAGTAATTTATTATTTAAATACAAGCGACCCGCTCGCGGCTTCGTCCGCTTGAAGCTTATGTATATAAGAATTTCGATGTAGCTCGATGAGAACGTATGGCTTAGTTGACCAACTAAGAGCGCTTAGACGATTACGATACGTACTTGCGGTTGACCTATAATTATGAAATTCTCTCAATGTACATGTTATAATTGTGGAAAAAATCGGAAAACTATACATTTCTGGTTAAATACTAAAAAATAATGGCCTTAAAAGGGCGGCAAAATTTGGCTCTGGCTAAGCTAGGCTGAAATTTCAGAAAAGCTCGAGACCTCCAATTTTTATACGGAAGCCTCGGTGGGCGAGCACGACTCGCGCTTGTCTGATTTTTTTGTATTTTATTTCACGAGAGAACTCTTACTACGCGTACTCTTTAATTAAAGTTCATCTATTTATTATTACTTAACTAAGCGCTGTGATTTTAAGTTTTATATTTCAAAAGCTTGCTCCTCTGTTTGATACTTTAATGTTTTAAAATAAAATATCTTTTATTTTTCTTTAGTTTTTTATTTTTTAACAGTATTTTTTTGTTTAAATTTCTAAGTTTACCTCTTTCCCTGACCTTAATGTGCGTTGTGGTTTTAAATGCCACTCGAGGGAGTATTTTGTATAATTTAAGTATTTACTCGGTCTGGTTAGCAAAAGGGTTGGCTTCGCTCTAGTTTATTCTACTAAATAATTTATTAAAAAGCGTATAAAAATTTGAGCGGATTTGATCCCGCTTTACAAACTGTAGGTTTTCTAAGAAAATAATAAATTCTAATCTTCTTCTCTAGAATCTAATAGAATCTTGAATTTTTGAAAATTAGTCTAATGAAATAGATGAATGTTTACGCTTAGCTGAAAAAAAATGAATGATCACTATTAAATATATTATGTTACACTAAAATCAAAACAATATGTTAAAAGTTTTTCTTTTTAATATTTCGCTAACCGCTTTTGATCATGGACTAATTAGTGTCTATACCATTTATCTCAATTAACACGAGGCCATCGTGGAACAACGGTTGATTCTTAACGCCACGGTTGTGGCTTCGATTCCCACATGGGGCATTGATTATTTTTACTTAATTTTCATTTCCCCGCGCTGATCGGCGAACCGGGCGCTTAGTTCCGCCACTCAACTCACAAATGTCTAAAAAAATTCTACGGAAAGTGGGGGAACGGAGTGTCTTAATACTAGGATTTCTCTACCTAACCTGCTATGCCGGTTGTGTACAGTCAGAAACTGAGTTGCGTTGCCTTCCATTTTCTTCTCAATAAATAAAGTCATAGATTGACTCTCATCACTACCACGAACAATATTTTCGAGGTCCCAACTACAATATAAGTACAGTACGGTCAACAAGTCGTGGTCGCACTAAAAGTTTGTAGACTAGATAGACGCAGATTTGACTTTAGGATTTTTCTTATTTTTAATTATTTTCTTCCCGAGTGAATAAAATTTAAAGCTCAAAACTTAAGAAAACCTAACATCAGGGCGGCCACGACTTGTTAATCGTACTGTAATACCTGTACAGTATACCTTAGGTAGTAATACTGTACAGGTATTACAGTACTTAAAAATAAACGTTAATAAGTAGCTGGCCATCGATTTGACATTACATGGTGTACGACGCGATATCATATCTGATATTAATATAACGATATTGGTTCGTGTTAAGCTCCTATTTATATGTTTATTGGCTTTCGTATTAGTGTCGTTAGCGGCTTAATATGAATTGAAAAGTATGAATTAAGCTTTTTATCGTGATACAGTGTAATATGCTTGTTGATTGCATTTTTTAGGGTTCCGTACCTCAAAAAGGAAAAAACGGAGCTCTACAGACTCACTTTGTTATCCGTCTGTCAAGAGCGAGATAAATATCTCGAGATCGCGTGGAAATATTCAATTCTGCGGTCCCTTAGAACACAGAAAAATCAAGCTTCTTAGTCATCGCAATCAATAGATATGAGCGTTTATGCATCGATTTCGCTGCATTTTGAACGAAATTCGTCGTTCGTTTAATTTCACGTAATCAAAACTATATAGAGTACTTCCCGTGAACAATTAAAAAAAATTGGCAAGAAGTGAAAACTTGCGGTACAAATAAAGGAAAAAATCTGAAAAGATTTTTTTTTTTCATGAAAAAACATTACAAATTTATAATTATAGTTCAACTCATATAAAATGACCGCAAACTTAAGCTTATCAACTTTTATAAATTGTACGTCTCGTTGATTTTTTCAGCTTCACAGTGTATCCCGCATATACCAGGGTGGGTAGAGGGAACCTACTGTTAGGTATTCCGATCCCAAATTCGTTTCATTTTTCGAGATATTGCGGCGTGTGACGGAACTCAATGCCGCGCTTTGTCTAATATTACACCATTTAGAAGTCGAAGATTAGATTGGTAAAATTTAAATAAATTTAGGTAATTTACCTAATAATCATGTAAATAATACTGTAATTCAGTATTGCTGTCCCGCTCACATTTAAATTTTATATACAAAACAAAAATATTTTATGCAAAATAAATTTACGATAATTAACTACAGATGAGATACGTTGATTTTTGATTAAAACAACGCTGTATATTAGACCTTGAATATTAAAACGTAGCGATCGCCATTTTCCATATTTTCATCATGATACATCGATAACGATATCAATTACAATAAGGAATTTAAATTTTCATTTATCTGATTTACTGAGACATAGGGCGTCGATGGGTTAAGCCTCTCGGTTCGAAAGGAAGGAAGCTCGGCCGACAATGAAAATGTAATCTTTTAACGCTATATTCTCTATCTTATGTGGGGCTAAAAAAAAATAAAAAAGTAAGGAAAATCCTAAAATCAAATTTGCGCAGCCATCTACAGGTATCCATCCACAGGGCGGCCACAACTCGTCGGTCCTACTGTACTTAGTATATAATATTACCATATTTTTTTCTTTCATTCTAGGCATTGGGCAACATGTACTTCGCGCATTCCACACTAACCGATCTCAAGATATGGGACTTTGAATTAAAATCGTATGTGGATGTTGTTGGCAAGGAGATAAACAGTGGCAATATAGAAAAAGTCACTACTAAGGAAAAGGCGAAATTTCCACAGCATTTCTTTCCCGAGGTAAGCTAGTGGTCAATTTGGGTATTATTTTGCGTGTTGAGTGTCGGATCTCTACTCGCTTTGCTGCGTTACCTGAGCTAAGACATGTAAGTATTATATGTTTCGTTTTCTCGAGTAGGAATCTCGATTCTTCACATTTAAAAATATATAAATCTTAAACAAAATTATGAATTAACCAAATTATTCCAATTTCAGTGTAAATGGTCTCGCAAAGGATTTCTACGCACCCGCTGGACTATACGCGGCACTTCGGTTGAATTCATCAACATACATCTGTTCCACGATGCATCTAATTTACTGGCTCTCGAGCCTTTTCCATCTGTAAGTATTTTATTTAGCTTCACGCTGTATCCCGCGCTTAGTAGGCTGGGCAGGGGGGACTTAGTGTTACGACACTCCGTTCTCTACTTTCCACCGAATTCTGCCGCGTTTTTGTCTCATTTACCAGAAATAATAGGAAATAATGATTCCGTGAGTGGAAAACGAACTCACAACCTGCGTTTACAGTCGCACGTTTGTGCCCCTGCATCACTACTGTCCTCAGTTATGTAAGTATAATTATAATAATATACAATATACGTTCTATACTAATAATATAAAGCTGAAGTGTTTGTTTGGTTGAACACATTAACCTCATTAACTACTGGTTCGATTCGAAAAAATATTACAAATATTATAGTGGTTTTTGTCTTTTAATGTAAAGTTCCGACCCATAAGCATTATATGCTTATTTAGAGTACTGGCCCTAATGTTAGCTGTAGATGGTTGCGCAGATTTGATTTTACTATTTTTTTACTTTTGTATAGTTTTCTTCCGATTCCGCAAAAGTTCAAACAACCTTACTTCAGGGCGGCCACGACTCGTCGATCGTAGTTTAATTACTACAAGTGGTTTTGAAGTAAAAATAACCTTAAAAAACTAAAGCTCTTTCTTTTTTCCTATAAGGTTTATTGTCGTAGTCGTCGTCGAGCGCTACGACACACGCTCCGCCATCTTCATTCGGATGTGAACGCGGCACCGTACTTCATATTTGGTGATTTTAATTTTAGGACCGACACCGGAGGGGTTGTTAAGGTATATTTGTTTTTTTTTTTTGTTAAGACACTCGTTTCTTCATTTTTCTTCTCAAATTCCAATTTGTACGTAAACATCTTTATGTGTACGAAAAAACAATGTTTTCAGAAAGTGACAGAAGAGCTGACTGCGTGTCGTTTACAAAATGGCGCCAATGTGGACACGTCGAAACTACAATACAGATCGAAGTCGGACGATCGCATAGTACTTACTATCGGCAAGAAGGAGTTCGCTCATGTCGACCACCAGAAGATATTTAGAGAGCCTTGGGTGAGTTATACAAGTAGAATAGCAGCAATAAAGATTTTAGAGAGATTTTATAGATGCATATGTTTTAAAAGTTCCATATAAACTTTATGGCAATTTATTTAGAACTTTTTGTCGTCTTCATTTAATATTGATTCCATTTTTTATTTTACATTCGAGAGAACTTATTGTTAAAACCCTCTGTTGTCAACTAATTTAGAGAAGAGGATAAAAAAAGCAAATAAATTAAATGTCATTCAAACTTTCCTTTTAATAGGAATCGACTACAACCATCGTGTTTCTATTCAGACCCTATCGAACTGATTCCTTGTAATAAGGCTTAAATAATACATAATTAACTGTAAATATTTCAGTTACAAAGATACGATCGTGAACTGGAGGCACTAAGATCTCATTTATATGAGTTTCCAGTGAAATTTCCACCCACATACCCGTTCGAAGAAGACGTTCATCTGCCCACACATTACATGAAAACTAGGTAACTCTTATACAGTAAAGTCGACGAGGAGTGGCCGCCCAGAAGTAAGTTAATCAAAATGTAGATGGCTGCGTAAATTTACGGATATTTGTTACTTTTGAAACAAATGAAAGCCTTAACTTCAAGGCGGCCACGAGTCGTCGACCGTACTGTATTTACTATTAAAGACACTATTTTATAAACGGTAGAGAGAAATTAAATGGTAAGTCACTTAGTTCTCCACTTTTCGCATGTTTGAAAGTAATTATATATTAAGTTTTTTTAGAGTCACGCTGTATTCCCCACATAGCAGGGTAGGCAGAAGGAAAATGTTGTCAAGACACTCCGTTCTCAGCCTAATTATCTAGACATGCGTGCTGAGTGGCGGAACTCGAACGCCACGCCCTTTCTATTTACCAGAACAGAATGATATCAACATAAGAACATAATCGTATCCTCCAATTTTTAAGAAAATATTTTTAAGAATACATTATTATTGATTCCTTTACTTTACAGATAATTTAACATTACTTATTACTAATTGCTCAATAAGCAAAAAAAGAAAACCAAAAATCATGATAATAATATGACCTAATAGAACCTAACATACATTTACCGTTTTTTTTTTGCATTTTGCCATGTTTTGCCTAATAGTTTTATCATGATTTACCACTTTCATCAGATGTCCAGCATGGTGTGACAGAGTGCTGCTCTCTCAGTCAGCGAGACTGTTAATCCAACAAGCTGACTCTAGAAGCGGGGAGAATAGACATTTGCACAGTTCTAAGTATGTATATGTTTTTGTTTATGGTGGTTTATTTTTAAACTTTATATATTAAGCAGATAATTAGTATTATTTGATCTAGTAATATTTATTTGTTTGTATATATCGGACCCTACACCACATCTTAACTTATAACGCTCAGTACAACTACTGTTCTATACAAGGTCATGGGCGTAGGAATGGCAGAGGCCAGGTGGTCCGTGCCCACGCAAAATAAAAATACTAATAAAAACTAAACCGTAAAAAATAAAAACAATATATACAGGTGGGTTAATTTCTTCAGGTATGGGTTTAAAATATTTTACCCTATGTGCTTTCGTTAAAGGAGCGCAGATACTTCCATCCTGTATAAAAAATACTTAAGGCCAAGCCCCTCAGAAATTCAACCCACTACCTGCGGTTCTCTCAATGGTCTATAGACTCTCCATTTGACCACTGGGGCAAAAACGCGGCTAAAAGTTATACATAAATTTGAAATGAAATAACATTTTTGAAGTGTTTTTTCACACTTAGAAAAAAATACTTGAAGAGACTGCAGAGACAACACTAATAAGCAATCACAAGCGTATAAGAATTTCGACGTATTTTGATAAGAACGTATGGCTTAGTGGTCAGAGCACTTTAACAGTGTCCAAGAGTCTGGTTTCAGATCCCCCTAGGTTAAAAATCTTACATATGTAATGATTTTATATTTATAAGTTTTAATTTTCGCAATAACTTATTATATAATGTAAATCCACCTCTTTGTTTATTAAAAATATGTTTTTGAAATAATTAAAATAAGTCTATAGAACTTTTACCATAGGATATTACTAAAATGACGCTTAATGTGGTCGGAAAATTCGAGATACACTTTTAGACTTGGAGCGAAAGTAGAAAGAGGTTCTCTAGGATAACATATTGTATTAGAATTTAAGATAGACATTGTACAAGCTTAACAGTATTTTACTCTGGAAGAAATATAAGTTCTGTTAAAGCCTCGTGGTGTTTGGTTTTGTTACACGCATTTTCTAAAAAAGTGGAAATTAAATGTTTATTTTTTTATATATATTTAGGAAATCAGTAGGTGATTCTGACAGTGGCAGCGGAAGATTGTCATCGTCAGACAGCAGTCCAGCTCGGTCAGCATCACCGGCCCGGTCCCATACTAATGTATGTATAAATTAATGAATTAAAAAAAAATTATAAAGCTAAAGTGGCTAGTCGCGGCGCAGAGGCAAGTGTGACTGTAAACGCGACGTTTTGGTTTCGATTCCCACTCGGTGAAATTAAATATTTTATATTTTTAATTCCTCGCTCTGATAACCAGGTAAAGCGCGGCGTTAAGTTGGAAGTGTCTTAACGGGAACGGAGTAAGCTACCAGGTAGGCAGAGGCTATCCTGCTATGTGCGGCTAACAGCCTGGAGTTAAAAAAAAATGCAGTGAGAGTTACCTAACGAGCTTAGAACGTGAACATATGACGTAATAAAATTATGACTAGTAAAAAGAAAGGATGAATAACGGTGCGAAAAATTCTGTTTTTCAAATTTTCCTTTTATAATTACTGAATAAAACCAAACTAAATTACTGTGGTCCCCACAGTAATTTAGTACTGTGGGGACCACAGTAATTTAGTTTTAGTGTAAATTTGTACATTTAAGAAATAATTATAATACAAAAATTTCGGAATTTATTGAGCCTCATGCAATCAATATAATCTTTAATTATTAAAAAAAAAACAGATGAGTCCAAGCAAAACACTAGAAAAGAAAAGCAGTATGGCGGAACTCGACGCTCTAAATGTTCCCGGTATACATGTCAGTAGAAAGAGTATTGCTGATCCGACTAGTTTACAACATTCTATTAATTCACGGTAAGCTATATTTGTTTTATTTTAATGTTCATAGATTGTTTAGTTTGGTTTGGTTGTGGGTTCGATTTTGGTGAAAACTTAAATTCGTATGTACATCAATTAAATTAAAAGGAATAATCTCGATATGACTTTAGTTTCCGAGAAATTTGAGAAGCATACAAACACTCAAATATTAAAAGCACAAGTGCTTTAGTTTTATTTATTTTTCATTACCAACAATATGCATCTTGAATTGATGCTTTATTTATTTAAAAAATATATATTTAAAAAGGACTACAACTTTAACCTTCTAAGTTATCCCATCTCCTCCCAACCCTCCATCTCAATCACTCATTTTAAATATATATTTTTGTAGTAATATAGATGACTATCTAAGATAGGCTTTTTAAATAAATAATAAAATTAGCTACAACATTCTTACTAGAACCTATCCTGTTATTTCTAAACTGATTATAACAATGCTTATATAAATACCTGATTCTTTGTGGTTTTATAATCCATATTATAATATGATATCCAATATAAAAGAAATATATACATTTTACAGATTTAAAGGGAAATTTTTCGGATACAAAAAACAGTAAGTTGTTGGTACGGTTGTTTTGATCCTTGACTTGCCCGGAAATGATATAATTGATTAAAATCGTTATATATATTATCTGTGATTTTTGTATAAGGAATGACCACAGACTAAATAAAATTTCAGTAAACATGATAAATATTTTGTTTATTTTTTTGGAATGTCGATGTTGTTCAGTGTCTAAATGATATATTTTTGTGATTATAATGAAATAAATTAATTAAAAAGGTTAATTTAAGTGACTCAGGCTATTTTACTGAACCTGACGTTTTATTGCATTTTTAATCTTTATTTGCTAATGCTGTAAATGAATTAAATAAAAGTGAAATTAATTTAAAATATATTTTTTTTGAAAATGCTAACTATATTTTACTTTAAATAAGCCAAATAATATTATAAGTGTTGGCCTTGATTGTTTTTTAATTATGTATTGTACCTAAGTGTTTGAGCATAAATGTGTATTTGTGGTTTCTATAATCGACTGCCATAAATGTGTTACCGCCGTTAGAAACTATACAAAAAATCGATGCTATATTTTAATATTAAGTAAATACGATTATTCAGAGTTTCAGATTCGGAAGTATCGCCAGGTCGTCGTAAGCTTGTTCGGAATCAATCTGAAGGGTCTCCCAAAGGCGGAGAGGCCTCAGCTGAACTGAGAAGGCTAGTGGATGTTCCTACCCGCCGTAGAAGCGAATATGGCGTCATAGGAGATGCGGCTTGTATGGGAGATCACAAGGTATTATACCAAAACCTACCATTTTCTACCATTAACGCTTAAACAACTTTTGTATTGAACTACGTTGATATACTATCACAGCATGTTGGATTTTACTTTGTTGAGATTTCTACCATTCTCTACCAAATACTATCCATTCGATTTTAAAGTAATTTGAGCAGTAGTGTTTAATTACTTTTACTATATATCGTAGTGTTTAATTACGCTGTAAATGCTTGGTTAATTTTTAACTTAATTTAACACAATATTTATTACGAACACAATCTCTTACCAATCGAGGATAATTTTTTTCCACAGCCGATTTATCTCCGTGTGATGCTGCAGAGCGACCGAGGTATCGTACAATGTTGTGAAAGTGTTCCTTGTGCCTTGTGTTCCACAACTAGATTTTACTCACAAAAAATGCCCCGACTACCTACAGACCCGGATTTATATACGAAATCATTGAAATTCACTGAGTATTCATCTAGCCATCCTGATAAATTACTATCCGATGACCATAGACTGAAACGCACTAGAACTGGTTCGTTAAACGAAAAAATGTCTGGCATTCCATTCGTTGAAATCACTAGCGCTGATTATTCGAGTTGTGACGGAATATTCGTTAACGATATTGACACATCACTACTCAGCCCCACGCAATGTCTCGATCCTTACACGCCAGAAAGTGTAGAATCTCACTCGCCTAATGCGGAAGTATCGAATGAATCAGACGATTTCAATGAAATAATCGATTCCACCACCAATATCGATGCCAATAAATTGACAAGAGACAGAAGTGTATCACCTTCTCAATTGAAATCTAGACTAGATATGTTATTAAGTGGTAAAGAGAAAGTGAAAGATAAAAAAGTGCCGGAATTAGAGAGGTTGAACAGCAGAGAGTCTTGCAAGTCGGATGGTACTAAGAGTGGGTTGTGTTGTTTCGCGTTAAAGTGCTACGGGTTCTGTAGGAGAAGGGCGCGAAAAGTGAACTGTCAATGTAGTGGCTTCAAATGTTGCACTTCATAATGAATGTCTTATACTACGTTACCTTTGGCTATTGCTGAAAAATAATTGACACTCGAAATTCGAATTTAAATTTTTTAATTTATTCTACTCAAAATTACCTGTAAATGTAGTGGCTAGAAATGTTGTACTTCATAATTTTTGAATTTTAAAAATATTACTTTTAGCTTTTGTTAAAAAAATATATATTCGAATTTAGAATTTGAGATTTGAATATTCTGACTTGATATGTACACTACATAATATTATAAGGACCTATAAATTACACTATCTTCGGCTTTTGTCGAATTTGACAGTTAAATTCTCATTTCACAGTTAATTTTCTTTATCCAAATTCGAATTTCGAACGACTTAATTTCTATATATTTTATTTTAGTTCCAAAGCATAAGCTTGTACCGTATTTTTTGTAGCACCTATTAATAGTTAGTCCACCAAAACGATGATATGTGTTTTTTGACGCTTACTTAATGTATGACGCATGGATGTTTACTAGAGTATTAATTACAATTAAGCATGCAATATTATACAAATGTAGGTTATTTTAATAATTATAATATATAGGGTGTTCTCCTATATATATTATTTTTCATTTTGACTAGTCTAAAGCCGGCTGTTACCGACATTTAACCAATTAATGCAATCATAGTACATAATAGGTTTAAGCGTATTAAGCTGTGCTATATATGATGTAACTTTTTTAATGTAAATTTGTACCAAATGGTCTTTTAATCTAGTCTTCATGTGCTCAAGAGAATCTTGAATATTGCTGTCTCTTTTTAACAATTACAATATTGCAATGTGTGAAAGTGACAGAAAGATAAATAACAACAAAATATTATTGAAATTAAAACTTAAATGGCAATAGATACTTTAATTTTGGTTTAATTTTATATGTTTTTTTGCGTTTTAGCTGTATTTTTTTTAATACAAAGTTTCGTTTTAATTTTAAGACTGCTATTTTATTGTCATTTTTATAAAAAAATATGGACTTAGAGATAAAACTGATAATATTATACTTAGCATTTATAAAAATTATAATAGTGACACCAAAACAAAATTAAAAATATGTACTAATATTGGAAACTCTAATTACTTAATCTTAATTAACTTAAAAATAATAACTAAGCATATTATTATTAGTTTTAATTTTGTTTTTTTTAAACTTATATTAGTAGCAATATTTTTTATTACATAGGATTAAATTTAATACCCTTTAATATTTTTGAAAAAGTTTCAATATTATTAAGTTTTTTTCTAAGTCAAAGCATAAAAAAGTATTTATGTAATAAATTTTCATGTCATTGGTGACATTCACTCAAATAAACATTCCTCATTGAAAGATTTTTTATTGCTTCTTACTGTATATATCCTAAAAATAGATATTTCTTAAATAGTTTTTATAATTTGCAAATTTTTAAGAGTGAGTGAGCGACATTTTTATTTTTGTGTGCACAAGAAATAACGTTGTAGTCTTATTTTTGTATCACCCAGACATACACCAGACAGTAGTGTCGAAAACGTGACAATTCCATTCACACTTTTGAACTTTCTCTAAGTCAAATGACCCTATATAGAATTTACGTCCCATAATATTATAAAAGTTTGTGAGGATAGATGTTTGTTCCACTTTCACGCACAAAATACTGATCGGATTTAGATGAAACTTTCCAGTAGGTAATATAGCTTACTTACATTTTTGTTTGTTATACAAAAATGTAGCCTATATGTATATTATAGCATTTTTATTAAGCGGGCGAAGGCACTTATAGTTATTGTTATTTTGTGGTCAAGTTAAATAAAATCTTCACAAATTTATCCTATATGTTATTCTGATGATGATTATGATAAGTTATGGTATTGAAAAATATCATCTAAGTCCGTTCAGTAGTTTTTGTGTGAAAGTAAAACAAACATTCATCCTCACAAACTTTGACATTCAAAATATTGGTAGGATATTGCTTTTTATGTAGTATTTACTTTTCAATTTAGTTCCAGTTGTCACTGTATGCTTTGCTTGTAAGTATTTTGTTGTTTTCACTTTGCTTTTGTGTGACCTTGTCAAGTACTTTTAGATAATAAATATGTAATATTAATAAATTACTGATCTGGAATCCATGAAGTTGCAAAATTTTTTTTGTAATTCTCAAACAGATTACTGACAGAATTCTTGTTTTTAAATTTATGAAATTTCTATGCATACTTCTAAACATTTTAGTGTTGAGTGGTGGAACTCAACGCCGTGCTTTACCTTGTTGCCAGAACAAGATAATGAAAATAATTCAACAATTTCCAAGTTCGAATTGAACCCACATCTGTTGTGTTTAGAGTCAGATACAGCCGCTACTCCACGACTATCTTTATTATCAATTAATAAGTGCATATATTTATTTTCGACTACATAAGTGTAATAATTTCTTTGTATATACAAATATTTCAGGTAATTTCCGTCATGAATTTCATTCAGAGACTTCTCCTAAGCACGTGACAACGGACGAATCTGAGACGGAAGGGGAAACCCCGAATACGCGCTTCATACACTTTAATGCAACACCATTCAACAATATATTTAAAGAAACTGACATATAAATTGTTGTAACTGACGTATGAATAGTTAAATAATTTTTTAAATAGTTTATTTCAACAGTTAAGAATTATTTAAAGTTGCTCTAGAAAACAATCTGGACTCTTAGTTTCTCACAGTCCATAAAATAAAATATTCAAAGAGTTTTCAATTTATCACCTTAAATTTTGAAATTATTAATTTAATTTTCATTTAAATCAAGACAAGGTTCGTTCAAGTATAGGTTATTTTAACAGTTAGGAATTGTTTTAATGTGGTTCTATAAAAGATATGCATTATCTACAATAATATAATGATAAAATATATATATTTATTTATATGAATAGCTAAATTTGATACTTAATAAATTTTAATGTCATATTTTTACTTTGAAGTCGTGTTAATTGAATTTTAAGTTAAATCAAAAAGAGATTTATAGTATAGAAAACACGTACTTAAATGCTTACATGTATTAAGGTTAAGTCATGATATTTAAATTTCATCTTGATACTTAAAATCTAGTCAACTTTAAACCTTAACTAGACATTTTAACCGCTTCTAGTCTTTGTAGCATAATTTATTCGTTCTATTAATAATATATACTTATATTATCCAAAAGAATATCTTTAAATGTGAAAATTTTTATACTAGATGTTTGTCTATGTCGAACTTTAAATAAATAATTAAATAAAATCTTCAAAAAAATCAATAACTTTAATATCATATTAAAAAATTATTGAATATTCTGAATTAATTATAAAGTGTAATTTTATTCTTCATTCAAAATCTACATATCTTTAGCTTAGTAGCTATTAAATACATATAAGATAAAGCAAACTCACATTGTGTTTATATAAATTGCTATAAACTTGATTTTCTTAAGTAAATGATGTCTTTCTAGAATTAATATTTTGGAAAAAAATCGAATTTAGTGCAATATGATTCTTATGGTAATTTTAGCCAGTGTAAATAACAGAGTAAGTATTTTTACGTAAGTTTGTAACGTACATTAGATTTAAAATATTCATCCGAAAGATAACTAATAAGTAAATAAATAGTACTGTAGATAATATTACAACAATACTGAAAAACATTTATTTTCGGATTCTATCTCTCTGTACTATTGAAATAGTTTAACTTTTAAAATTGACTACCTTGAGTTCCTAAATCATAATACGTAAATTAAAGAACGATCTTTTCACAATCTAGATCTGCCTTATGTATTCATAAATCCAGCCATTAAATCAAATATCTCCAAAAAATCTTTAAAAGACAACTACAAAGTTACATAGTTGTATCTGATTTAAATGTTAAATAATATAAATTAAGAAATATTTATTATTAAGATAACTAGTAAATTTTTTAATCACTATAAAATATTTCATTCGACATAAGTGTGGTAATTAGAAATTTTAGTCATTTCGATATCATTCAATGACAAAATAAATAAAAAGCAACCATATTTAAAATATTATTCTACATAGATTTTTTTATCAATACCTGATATTAATAAGTTACTCGTAAGTGCTTTTTTTTATTTTTTTAAAAAAGTTTTATTATGACTTTATTAGTTAGGTAAATCACTATCAATACTTATATTTCTTTTTAAAATCTCTCTTCTTAATATTATATTAAAATTATACAAGTAATTGCAATTTATATTTTTGTTTAAAAAATTTAAATATATTAATATTATTTGATTAATAATAAACATTATATTAATATTTCACATTTAAGACATCTCTGTACGCTAAAAAATATACCAAACAAATTGAAAACATCTCTATTGTAGTCGGTTAAAAATATCGAGAGATTTGATGTAGTTTGAATGGATAGTAAATAATAATTAAAACTGACAATTTTCACAATTATTCTGAGTTTGTTCAGCGTTTACTATTAGCATTGTGTATAAATAAGCGGTTGTTACTTTTATATTCTCTTTATCTAATTTCTATATCTAGCTCTAAGTATTTTATGAAAATTGTACATTAAGTAGTCACATTACCTGTGTCTCTCTACCGAGTCTCTATGATACCAAAAATTATAATAGTCGTTTATAGATATAAACTGTTTAGATAATCTGTATGTATAGTAATATAGAAGGACATTTTCATCATATTTATTAGCTCATAATTATTTTCAGCTATTAAATATCATATTTTAAATATAATAAAATAAGTACGTACATTAAAGAATAATAACAATAAAATTATTTCATTTAAACGTTTTAAAGCTTAGAGATTAGCTCCATTATATTAGGGCTGCTTCAGAATATATAACGGGGGCTCTGGATAAACGTGAAAGAGGGCCTTGTTGGAAAGTTATGAGTAAAAAGTTATTAGACGTTGTGCTTAGTTGTTAACAGGCCATGGACTTTAGATCGCCACGGATCTAGGGACTGGCCACAAATACTATCTACTATAATGAAAAAGACGGTACTTCATATCATCTTTAGAAATATTCAATTAATCATACCATAGCCATAGCAAATTCTAGTTATAATAATATTCGTGGTTGCAGAAAGTAAAATATAAATAAAAAATATTTTTCATTTATAATGAAATGAGTAAAATGAAGCCGTTATGTATAAAATATATTTAGTATTTAGATAGTTCAATAGTTCATTCCAAAATAAAATTGTTTATTGAGTTTTGTGTTATATAAAAAAAATTAGTATAAGTATTAATGATAGAGTTAAAAATCACGTTAAATATCGTATTATATCTACTATCATAGCCTCAGGGCGAATCCACACTATAGTACCAGTCACGTTTCTTTCTCGACCGGATCTCAATGTTATAAATAATCTCATATAAAGAAATACAAAGCATTCATACAGTCATTCAAGTTAAATTTCGTTCCAATCCCGCATATAAGAATATTTCTCATACAGAGACCGGTACTATAGTGTGCATTTTCCCTTACGTGTTATGTACGTGCAAAAATCAAATATCGTAAATATTAAAATATCGACTTCTCTTTCTAAATGTTATTTAGATATCTATTTTGTAATACCATTAAGCTGAAGAGTTTGTTTGACACGCTAGTCATACACACATTAATCATATATAAAAAGTAAATAAAATTTATAAAGTATATAATAATAAAATATAAGGATTTCACTTTATCAAAATTACATTCATATAAAATCTGAAAAAAATGAAATATCATTGGCGTAGAAATTGAAATCCATGGCCCGAGTTTCAATAATTATTTAATGTTTAATAGCAAAGAAATAATCCATTTATTTAATCTATTTATAATAATTAAATATTCTCTTCATATATATCGCCGTTATAATAAAAACTTCATAATTGCATTTGTATAGATTAATAGATGGTATCAACTGTTGGATTTAGATTATCTATGTTTATAAAAAAAATATATTTGAATTTTTAAGTCTCTAGAAGTTGTTCAGTATTATAGCCAATTAAAATATTCGATAGAAAGATTTTTACATAGCTTCGCTTTCCAAGTTGTACAAAGAATCATGTTTCTTTCTTTCTTTTAATCATCTTAGAATTATAAATATTTTTTTTCTAGAATTAAAAATAATACAAAAAATCGATTAAAAACACTTTAATGTGCAGTAAAAATATATATTTATAAATTAATTATTCAAGTTTGTGGTTCCTATAAAATACGATTAAATGAATCTAGTTGTTGTATAAATGTTAACATTATTAAACAACGCCAATTTCGCGACAAGATCAATTAATATATTCTTGTACACTAAAAAATTATTAAAATATCTGTATAATTGATAGAAATATGTTATAGTACAGTATAATTTGTCATATTTTGGTTAATATTAATACACGAGATAGGATTTAATTTGGAAAAATATTTTTTAAAGCTTTCAAATTTGTCCATTTTAAGAATTTTCTTAGTGTTTTAATAGAGCATGTTAAACCATTGTACACGGTAGAATTCTTTCGATCCTACTAACATAATGAAGAAATAGGTAAGATTCGATATGTTCAGTAGTGGCGCAAGGGTACAAGTATATGACGGTTAACGGTTGTTAGTTCGATCCCGATTCGAGGAAACGAAATGCTTAATATTTTTATTTATTCACTCTGGTGTCATGGCAAAGCGCGGCGTTAAGATCCGCCACACAACACACAATACTTCCAGAATTCGGCGGAAAGTGGGGAGCGGAGCGTCTTAACACCAGGCTCCTTCTACATCTCGTTTCAAATCGCGACATAGTTAATATTTTAATGTTAGAATCGTTGACTTATCGTTAGCCAAAATTGTAAAGTGTAAATTTATAATACATCACTTTTAAAAGTTTAAATGTCACATTATAATATTAGATATTATTGAATTTTATATAACTATGTAATGTTTATCTTTCTCTAAAATATGGTCATTAGTTTGGTTTAAGTGCGATAGTTATTTTGTAATTAAGATAACTGCTTTATTAGTTAAAACATTTTAAGTTATTATTTATAAATACTCAATAGTGGTTATTTTTGTTTTACTTTAATGGATTCTGATAACTTGTCGGTGTCTAGTCATTTTATTGTATTGTGATTGACGTGGAAATATATGTAGATATGTTACAAATATTTGTTTTATTTACACCAAGTACATAGTTGTTTATTTGGAAATATATTTTAAATCTAGTTAAGAGAATTATTTTAAAAAATTATTCATTCTCATTCTGCTGTGAGGAAATGAACCTTTAGGCTTTAATTAATCTGTCTCCAACAAGACCATATCCTAAATGTTTTAATAAAACAAAGGTTCTAACATGAAATATTTATTATACAATATCAACAATAGATGAAATAAATATATTATGTATCAAAATATAATTTTACTTTTCTTATTTAAAAAAAATTATATATCTACCTATTATATTATTATTTGTTTAATGGCATTATAAGGATACAGTCAAGTTTTGCCTTTTAAATAATAATTATGTGTCTGATTATGATTATTAATTATAAATAAGCTTTAAATATTTTATTTGTAAACCATGTTCATTGATATAATAATAGTAAAATAATATTTTCAATTTTAATTTCATGTTTTGATAAGTACTTGTTTGTATATTATGTTAAAATTAATAAATTATATCATAAATTATTATCAGTCTTAACTGTTCCAGTATTTTTTTAAGTTATTTTGTACACAGTAGAAGTAAGAATAAAAGGCATAACATGATAATCTGAATTAAGTTTGCTAAAGCTTGTCCCGGCCCATCTAGAACCATCATTATTTATTATCCAGGACGTATTATGAATACTCATTTTGGATGTGGCATTGTTGAGAGAGGAGCTCCAATGGGGAAGTATAACATGCAAGATGCAAGGTACTGTTCTGAGCTCCTCATCATGTAATAAGTATTTAAGCTTAGTAAATCTTCCTCCAAAGCATTAATTTTACTTAAGTTACATTGGCTCTACTGAGCCAATGTAACTTATTTTGTATACTGAAATACTTTTCAGCCATCTATTTTCCTTATTATTTAAATCTTATCCCAATTAAATTAAATGAGGAAACAAAACAAATACTAGATTCTGTATAATAAAATATGTAGTATTCATTTTAAATTAATTACAATAGTCATTTAACATAGACAAATAATATCTTTACCTCAATAATTTATTGTAAAGTAAACATATAAAAATAATACTATAGTTATTACTTATCATTGCAGCACAGTAAGACAGACCACTTTTGACTATAAGCATAATATTTGAGACAATGTATGTTGACTGGTAGAACTCAACAGCATCACTGCATCAGATCTTACCAGCTAAAGCCATTCATTGCCTAAATTAGATTCAAACATGAAACCATCAAGTTTACAATCAGAAACTGTATCACCCCACCACAATATCTCAAAAACTTAGTACAATCTTAATACAAAAACAATAAAAATATATTTTAGCAATCAGTCATCACAACACTTGCTAAAACAATCAACACAACCTACATCACAGTTATCACCTCCACTGCCGTCCACAATGTTATCATTAGAGGAGTCCTCACAACAAGTATGTATACAGCTGGCGATACATTCAAAACATGAATTAGATAACTCAAAAATCCAGCATGGTTCCGGGCAGCAACAGGTTTCTATAACACTATCGATATCATCAGTATTATCTACTTTCCTTTTATTTTTTTCATCATTTTCCTCCTGTTCTTCTAATGATGCGTCATTATTTCCTGCGTTTAAGCCTTCGTTAGTTGGCACGATATTGTACATTTCATTTGGACGCGGTTGCGACGTTATAGCCGACATTTTTAACGTTTAAATATTGTTTAAATACAATTAACCTCATATATAATACGGTCCAATGTTTTTAGTTAATATATCTTTTATCATTCTAACATTGTTGTGTAAGCAGCTAGTATGTACACAAATTATAAGATAACAACGTATTTATAAAACAAATGTACACTTTTCCGCTTATAAATAATACATTCTAATTATTCTTCATACACACCGACTATTTTCACACATAAAATAAATAAAATGAGTTAAAAGGCAGCACACTCCGAAGAACTACTCTGTGATATGATATGAATGAAGTGAAGTGCGAATGTGAAACTTATTATTTAGCTTTGTTTGAATTTGAAGTTTACTAGATGAACTTTGAAACAAACTTTGACTTTAGCTGTCAAAAGTGTTGCCAGTGCGGCTACATTTTGGTTATTCCGCTAATAAAATAGTTTTGTTTTTAGGATAAGCTTAAATTCATTCTTCACACAGCTTTGAAATTCGTTACCCTCGACCAGTATAAACACATTTATTATTGATATAAAATCACTCGTAGTAATATCCACCGTAGCTTTTTGAATTACAAATCTATTAGCTATTATAAAAAAAGAGAATTGGGGCCAGTCGTGGCGCAGCGGCGCGAAGTGTGACTGTAAAACTAACTGGTTGTGGGTTCGATCCCCACTCGAGGAGATGAAATATTTATATTTCCATTTCTTCGCTCTGGTGTCGAGGTTAAGCGCGGCGTTGAGTTCTGCCACTCAACACGCAATGCCTCCAGAATTCGGCAGAAAGTGGGGAACGGAGTGTCTTAACACTAGGTTCCCTCTGCCTACCCTGCTGTGTGCGGGATAAAGCGTGAAGCTGATTTATTTATTTTTATTTTATTTAAAAAAAAAGAAATCTTTCTTTCAGCCTAAAATATTCTTATTATATACTATATTCTTTCCTTCATTTATGTTTCGGTATGTGATAAAAAAAATATTTCGTTCGTAAATTAATTATAAATGGCCCTTTTGTAAATTAACAGGTCAAACTAATTAGAATATACAATTAAAACATATGATCAAATGTTTGAAATTGCAATTTCAATGTTAAAAGGAATTAAAAATTTTATAAATAAAACGAAGACAAAAGAAGCATATTCATTATTTATTTTTCACATTAAATTATACACAAGTTTTATCTTCTTCATAATAAATTACATTTCTAGACGATTCTAAGTTATTAGAAATATTAATAAATGCTTATTTATTCTGACATTCGTTTTGATCAAATTACAAAACCTACACAAAAACTTTCAAGGCACTATACACACTAAAGTTGGTACTATTTTTTTATAATAACACTTACGATATACATATTTTTGTATAAAAAATTCTTATTATACCAATTTTAAAACAGTCTGTTCATTTATCAGTTGACTGATAATAAAAATTACGTAAATAAGTGTCTCAAATCGGTCAAATAGTCAGATTAGCTAAGTATTTTGAAAAACAATTTTGTTTTGTTCACTGCCAAAAAATTTTATAACAAAACTTAGCCCGACTAAATTGACTGCATTATAGTTTTAATAAGATTTTTTGACTGTAATATAATAAAACAAAGACAATTAGTAAATGCTTAAAAAAGGTTTATAATTAAATATTGCTTGAAGAGTATGCTTGGAAGGTAGGTAAAATAAATTTGGAAGAACATGATTTCAATAATTGGGAGTTTTATAAAGATAATAAATAAATAATAAAATGTTTTAAATAAATATTCAAAGATACTTGACTAAATAGTTACATAAAAACTATTCTAGCATTCCATTTGTTCATTAAATCTGAAGAAATTATTTAAATGTTTCAGTAACGTAAAGTTTAATGAAATTTTTTTTGTATTTCCCTATGTAATGTATTGTCGTATTGAATAAAATTATCGAAAAATAAAATTTAAATACGGTTATAATTATAGTTCTAGTTAATATCTGGGTAATTGAGCTAAGATTTACTAATTCCTAAAGCTAGCAACACTGGTGTGATACAAATTTATGACAGTAGGTCTAGGTTGTGTAATGTAAAAGAATTGTATAAAATGTTACATATAATTTTAATTATAAAACAATTAAGATAATTAAATATATATATATATATATATATATATATATAAAATAAAAAATAAATACAAATAGAATTACATTAAATTTATGAGTGTTTTTTTCTATTTATTAGTTTTTTATTTTATAATGAAATTACAAAACATTAATGTTATGTGAATACAAGTCTTTTCCAGTCTTTAGGCGATCAGCTATATTGCTTTATATTTTTGTTTTTTTTTTAAACAGTTCTCATATTATTAACTCAGTTAGAAAAATAATACTTCAACTCTCTTTTAAGAGATTTAAAAAATATTAATTTTATTTAATAAGAGATTTATAATTTTTTCATACAAAAATTAAAGTTTTAACTAGCGTAATACAAAAAGAGCCCTTTCAAATATTAAATATGAAAAAAAAACCTAAATTTATTATTCTATACATCTTTTGGTTGTGACAGACTATCCTCTGTCTCTCTTTTACTACGTGCATTATGAGTTATCGAGGTTGTATTTTTCTCATTTTCTGTGATTAAGGACATCAAAATCGTCACAATAATTCTCAATAACTTTTAAATAAATTTATTTATATTATATAAATTAGTTTTTTTTATTTTAAGCAATAAGGTTTATTGTTTTATAATTGTTGTTATAATTCAAGGATGAGACGAGAGCTCTCATTCATTTAATTTAAAATATCGATATTTTTCGAAAACACTGAACACTTTTTTATTAATTGAATAATAATAAAGAAATTTTTAATATTTGAATAATAATAAAGAAAATAAAAAAACTTAATTTAATATTAATTATTAATCTTTTGGTTGTGACGGACTATCCTCTGCCTTTCGTTTACTGCCTGCATGATGAGTTCTCTTATCCGGCTTGTATTTCTCCCATCTTTTATGATTGAGCGAATCAAAATCGTCACAGTAACTCGCAATATCTTTTAAATAAGTCGATAGATGTAATAACTCCCTGTCCCTTTCCCTGTTTAAATGGGCCTGTCTAAATGGTCGTATTTTGAGACCACTTTTTGGATTCATAATAAAATTTCTTCTGATATCGTCGAACATTATGGTATTTTTTGAGCTATATTGTGGGTACTTACCCCATATTACGCCGAGTGGTTTTACCTATAAATAAGTATAATTAAACATTAGTTGTGAGTTTTATGATTTTTGAACGTACAAAAAATTTAAGTTGCGTCTCTTATATACCGAGGCGGTACGGGTACGATTTCTGCTACGTTCAAATTTTTATACATTTTCTAAAAGTAGAAACGTATATTTTTTAAGCTTCGATGTTTTTGTCTGCACAAAGCATAATTGAAATAGGCAAAAAAAAAAATATTCCATTATATAAGTTTATTCTTTTTATTGTTAAGACAAGAAGAATTACGAGATGTATAACGTAACTTAACGCTCCAGTTACTTTTATCAGAGCTGGAATATTAAAAATAATACATTCCTAAAGTGGGAATTAAATTCACAAACGATTATGTCTCACTGTACCACAATGGACTCTATCTCTACAGTCTGAAAAACTTACATCAATAGTTCCATATTTGGCTGTATGCACAGTGATCATAGCCAGATAGTCCAAATAGAACATAATCTTATAGTCCGGATGCGTTGAAACACCCAATAACCTCATTTTCTCCTCTATCCACTTCATTCCTGTCGCCGACCATATGACTATGTCGTAGTCCTCGTATGCAGATGTTAGGAATTCGTGGAGGAACGGTCGCATTAACTCGTAACCTGGAAGTTTTATAATATAAACACATTATAATATAATTCAAATGAAATTAAACAACTTCATTTAAAATTAAACTACTTCATTTAAAATTACAGAGGCCGACGTGGCGCAGGGCAGAAGCGTGCGACTGTGGGGGGTTCGATTCCCCCACTAGGGAATAAGAAATATTTAATATTTTCATTTCTTCACTCTGGTAATGAGGTAAAGCACGGCATTTATTTCCATCACACAACACTCAATGCCTTCAGAACTCAACGGAAAGTGGGAAACGCAAAAGTGCTTGTTTGAAGAACATTTTGATTTAGATTCAGTGGTCCTTCTTTCCATCTTTAATAGGTGCACTGGAAATTTTTCAATTCAAATTAAATAAAATCTTCAGATTTTCAATAGTACTAAGTACAATGTATTCTAAGAATTTATCTAAGAAAAAAAATCATACTACATTAACATTATTGCTGTACCTAAAATGACTGAGTATACTTAGTAGATTATGAGAAAACAAATAATTATAATAATATTTAATGAACTACTTTGGTATACTATAATTAATTTACAATTTATTAAAAAATATAAAAATGTTTTTTTTTTTACTTTATTAATAAGCAAAATTATTATTCTTATAGGCCGGTCGTGGCGCAGCGGCACGAGGTGTGACTGCAAAACCGACTGGTTGTGGGTTCGAATCCCACTCGAGGAGATGAAATATTTACTTAAATTTATATTTCCATTTCTTCGCTCTGGTGTCGAGGTTAAGCGCGGCGTTGAGTTCTGCCACTCAACACGCAATGCCTCCAGAATTCGGCAGAAAGTGGGGAACGGAGTGTCTTAACACTAGGTTCCCTCTGCCTACCCTGCTGTG